>VZUA01077533.1:56474-67544 GCA_013401035.1 Horornis vulcanius | reverse complement strand
TTTCAAATTTATGTTATTTAGATCTCCCAAAAAGACAAAAACATGCCAAAGCTGAAAACCAGAGATGAATTCAACATTACAAGTTATTGCTGTTAGTACAGGAAAAAACATCAGCTTCTGAGCTGAAGTATAATGAACAAACTTAGTCTACAAGAGCCAAATTCCAAAGGTTTCTATGAAACACCTATTCAAGCTTACATACTCTGAATTTGTCTCCATGCGTTGAGTTTGCCACCAGATGAGTAACTTTTGAGCTAAAGTCCCTCCGAATAATTCCACCCATATGATGAACCAAGGTCACGAGCTTAACCTGANAAAGTTTCCAGTATCTTTTGAAGAGCAAGTTCAGTACAAAAGTGGTTTACAAAGCAAGTTACAGAAGGTTACATTAAATGTCTAGAAATAGAAATGCTCTGATCTGTTCTTGAAATAACTTGTTCACATCGACAGAAGATATGGCTTACACATCAAAAGAACTATTAAGATTTTTTTTTATTTCAACATTTAGTACAGCCTTGCTGTGTAGCCTGAAGACTATCCAAGCCACCAGTATTCTCATGATCATCATGTATGTCTTCACCTTTTCACACATGTTAGATTTAACATTCTCCTTCCTGATTTAGTGAATTCTAGATCAAACTTAATTAACCCAAACACCAAAGGCAAAGGCATTTGGTTTGTTTTTTTTTTTCCCAGATGAAGATGTGGAGCCATATTGTTGCTTCCCAGATGTCCAGTAGGGAAATTAGATGGCAACTGCCTACTGAAATGGAAAGCAAAGTGCTAGAGTATCTAACAAAGAGTAAAGTCCTGATAGCACAATATCATGACAAGATAACATGCCTGCAAATGCTCTGAACAGAGCAACAAAGATTTACTTGGCCATTCTACCACCTGTGCAAAAAAAGAGGACACTACTGGGTAAACATCTTATCTGAAGCCTCAACTTACAAATCTTTAAGCCCTATTGAATTAGAGCAGTTTAATGTCACTTGACAAAAAAGTGACCAAAACTGACACAGATAAAATGACTTGAATAAACTTTTGTTCCCATCCTCAAATTCATTGCCTCTGGACTTGCAAAAAAACAAAAGAACAAACAATTCATTCTCCCCATACAATCTTGAGCCATGGTTAAACCCAATGGTGATAGAAGAGAAGAGCATCTTAAAAGTATACTTAACATTTACCGATCCAAAGAAGAATAAATTACTTACTAATTCATCTTTCTTTCTGAATCCTGTAAAGCACAGTACCAAGTTCAACATACTTGCACAGTACAGTGGACGGCAGGAGAAAGGTAAAGGCTGAAAACAAGAAGAAAGTCCATGAGTCAACAGCATACTGCTCCAATTACCTTTAATACAGTACTGTTATTTCTAGTATTAAAAATGCATCAGACACTAGTCCAGGCCTGTATATTCAGCTATATCTTAGCTCCAGGCCTGCTGAAAAAGTAACTAGAGCATCCCCAAATTCTACACATAGCACTCCATCCTTCTATTTCCTCCCCAGTCCATCTGCTCTACATTACAACTTTTGGAAATATAAAGTCATTACTGGAGAATCATTTGTATGGTGCTTTTCCTAATGGCACAATCACAACTGGTGATCAACAACACCCACAGCTACAGCAGCAATTGTAGCCTTATCACTGTCTGCCTGTGCTCTCTCACTATGTGCGATACTCTAACACAGCGTCAGAAACTTGCTTTTCTTCAAGTTCTCTTGCTAGGAATGTTTATAACTGATTGGAAGAGCAAGAGAGATTTTACTATGAACTCTTAGAAGTCACTGCAGCAGGGAACTACTCATCTGACTTTGGCAGGAAGCACACACCTCTCCTTTCTGTGCACAGTGCAGCACGACCGGCGGCCCGATGACTCGGCAATCTGCCTTGCAGAGGTTGCTGAAGATGGGAGCTTGGAAGTCTGATACAACAAAGATCGTCTCAAATTCTGGGGAATCAGAATCTCCAAGCTCTTCTATCGTCTCTGTCTTTATGTAGGGCGTTTTAATTTCCTTGATGCACAGGGGTGAAAGGGAAAGCATTACTCAGGTGACATACTCACACAAGTGAAAAATTCAACTGATGTTTATTTTGGACCATTAGAAAAATGTGTGATTCATATTTCAGAGACAGAGTTAGGATTTGTGAAAGCTGAATGCAATGCACTGTTCTCAAGCATAAGAATAGCTATGAACTGCTGCATGCTTTAAGACTGAATGTCAAAGCAATTCCTGCTTTTGAAGAATCAGACTTCTGGTTGCTTTAGCAGTTTGCATATCAGTTCACACTGATAATGCAGCATTGGAAGTAGCTAGATAGAAAAAAACACCCTAAGCTCAAAAGATAAATGAAATTTCAGACTGTCAGAACAGCTTAGGGTACTTTGGGATGCTACTAAAAAGTAGCATCCAGTTTGCATCAGCAAGCTCCGCGCTGCAGAACATCTACAGAACAGAAATAGATTTTGTTCATTGCTTGATATTTTTAAGGGGTTAAAAAATTTGGTCCATTCCAATTTCAAACATTACTTCCAAACTTTATCTCTTATGTCTTTCACATGACAAAACAAAAGCATTTCTTGTACTTAAGTTTAAATGCAGCTTTCAATTGAAAGAGAAATCCGTTGACAATTACGAAGTCAGTTCATAGCACAAACTTATGTGTGACTGAATACAAGCATGCACTGGGATGTCCCCATGGATACTTTGATGCCCCTGTTAGAAAACACCACCAGGTAAGAGCTGCAAGTATTACTCTATATTTTAAAAAGTGCTAATTTTGATGAGCTGTGACACCATCAGAACCATTAGCATATATTATGACCATTATGCCCAATTAACACAAATTAAAGCATGTGCACATTTCAGTCCCAGTGAAGTGTAACATGCTGCATGCAATCACATGTGCTGAATTGCATGACATACCATATGAATAATACTTTTTATTAGTTTTTCTTCTGATTTATCAGGACTACTTTCCTTTATCTTTATAACAGGTACTTCCATTATCTTAATGGTCTGTGAAAGAGGAGAACTTTAGTACAGAAGCAAATTGAACATGTCCTTCCAGTGAATGTTTTATCTCAAGCCCACATACCTCCAAGGCTTTCAGAAGCTCCTCATGTTTCCCTGCTTCCTGAACCAAAACCACTCTTGTTTCTATTTGAGGCATTTCTTCTGCTTAGAGAGAAGCAATGATAATATTTGTATTTTAGCAGAAAAATCCATGTTATGTCTAAATCAAGCAATAATGTACAGAAGAATACAGACAGACAGTAACCTTTCAAGATTCCTTAGCAGGAACAATCCTGAAAATAAATGTTACTTCAGGAAGAGTGTCCTTTAATTGAGGCATACCCAATTGACTTAAAGCCCAAACTTCCTAGTATGAGGTGAAACAAGAATGTGCAATTCATGACCAGTCAAAGCAAGAACGTAAATCAAAGAGTGGGGAGGAGGAAAGACAACAAGCAAGTGAAAACCCAAAAATATTATAGGCTTAATGCTTCTAGCAGAATTAGGTACCAAGATTTGCTGGAAAATAGACAGCTGGTATTTTTTCTTGTTTCTGTGTTGCTGACTGACAAGGTTCATTACTTTCTTGGTAACTGAGAAGTTACCAGGAATATCAGAACTGAAATTGGATGCCTTGTTCTTTTTTTCCATGTATTAATAACCCTTCAATATTAGGAGGAAGAACAAGTGTTGCCTCCACATCGTTTGCATCAACAGACCACCACCAGATTGTGGCTACTACCTTGGAGGAAAACGGTGGTGGTTGTTTTTTAATTTCAAGATTTGTTCTTGAATTAATTTTGGGCTCAAGACTATTAATCTCTCCACCTCTCTACCTTATACCTATTAATCTGTCCACCTGTATACAACAGAGCAGCTGCAGTTTCCAAACATTGCTGTCAAAATGTCACCTGGAGTGATTCATTCCACAGAAGAGGCATCAAATGGAACTGAAAGCTTTCTGTACAAGAGCTACAAAATTCATTCAATTTGGGCTGTAATCCCAAATTTTCTTAATGAAAGGATTCCAGATCAACATCCTTTTCCCTACTGTACATACAGATTTGGAGTTCAAAGTACTTTTGGATTTTCCAAACAACTAAATACCAACAAAGTAATCAGTCATTGCAAAAACCGGGTAGTCTTAAAATAAACTTCCCTCATTACCTTCAACATCCAGAACAGTTGAATGGAATACATTCTCTTTGGAGGTTTCTGTAATTTTTGAATCAAGAACAGAAGAATCAGCCAGGAGGCTCCTCCCAGTTTCAGACACCAGAGTGCTGTTGTCAGCCATGATTATGTCTTGTTTCTTTCTTCAACAGCTGGAAGGAGGAGGGGCCAAACTCAGTTACAGGTGCAAAAAGCTCATTCATAAGAGTCCTACGACCAAGGCTGTCAGAATTGACTTCAGCAAACAAAACATTTAGACTCTTACTGAACTCCCACTCACATTGACAGAACAGCTCTGAAAGAGCATCAGGAGTAACAAAGCTGATAGAAAGGACTGACAACAAAGCTGTTATGGAAATGATTCTGTAATTCATCTGCAAGAGAGCTGCAGAGAGGGAACTTCAGCTCTCAGCACAGGCAAGCACAAACTCAAGTGCTCATTTAAAAAACCTTAGCCACAATACATCAAATTAAAGCACTTATTTCTTTCAGTGACAAACTGTTATAAGCTACAGTCAAGACTAAAATTAGCATTGTTGATTTGAAACATTAGCAGAAGAATTAGAGTAAGCATAACATCTTGCTAAAATCTGATTTTTTTCAGGTGAACTGGCTATAGATACTGTGGTTAGAAATGAGCACCCAGAGAGCAGAACCAGGCTTATTTACTCTTAGAAAAATTTAAAAAGCTTGAGGGTCTCTGCAAAGTTGATATGCATATATATGTCTAGCTGTGTGGTCTGTTCTACTGTCCTGCATTAACTGTAACAGAGTGTAATACCACCCTCTCATTTTCTGGGAGCTACTACCCAAATCCTGCAGAGATTGTGCTAAGACACCTGTCCAACACACAGCACATTTGCTCTCACACACAAGGCAAGCAGGGTGCAGCTCCTGTGATTCATCACACGCCCAGATTTCAATGTTTGCAGGGTGATATCAGAAGTTACCTAGAGCAGCAGCTGCAGCTGAACTGCTGCAGGATAATAACCCTTTGTAGCACTTCAACTGAAATTGTTCTTGTGACTGTAGACACCCCTTTTAAAACAGCAGCTACTCAAATACTGCACTAGAGCATTGTCTGAAAGAGGACTCTTGAAACTGTAAAACCCCTAGAGAACAGCACACACTGTTTTTCAAATTGTGTAATCACCATCCTATTACACAGCAAGGTAAGTCAGAAGACAAAAAGCAATGGGCACTTTGGCACACCAGCAATACAGAAAAGGCTTTATCACACCTGGGACTCATGGAAAGGATTCGAGTCTTCATAATAGACAAGTTCCTAATACAGTGATGAGCAATAATCAACACTACAAATCCATCATGATTCTAGACATACTCAGCTACCAGACCTGACCCCTTAAGTTCAATTCCAGGCCACACAACAGCTGTGCATGTCCGTGGCACTGAGTTTCCTAGACCTAAGTCCCAGTTACTCACCTCATTTTTCTCAGAGCAGCTTAAGATAGAGCAAGAGAAGAGAGTAACCTCAGTCCTAAAGAGACTTTGGGGAATCACCTGGCCAGAAAGTTACAATGTCAGCACCAGGAACTGTTATACAGTTACCAAATTTTTTGGCAGTGATGGAGGGAAGTATAATCATAGAACATTCTAACCATATTGTTAATAATGATTACCACAAGGACGATTACAGGTAAATTCAGAAGAAAACAAGTCCTCCAGTTAAAGGTACAACTAAACTTAAATCCTAGAGATTATTTCTTAGAAGTCTGAGACATCAGAGTGGTTATTATTATACCAAATAACATGTATATGAACTTACAAAGAACTTCATTGCATATTTAAAGAAGCCCAGACTTGGCTCTGGGCATTGATTTTGTTTATGGATTTTTCAATTTATTTCTGATGCTCCATCCATTTAAAAATATTCCTTGTTTAAATAATCATATAATAATAATATTTGTAACTACACTTACGGAGTGAAAATGCCAGGACACAGAGGAGAATAAACAGCACACACAGACATAAACACAACAGTTTTCCCTCGCATAAAGAGCAAAAGTCAGAACCCCATCACTACAGGCTTCAGACAGAGCTAATATCCCCACAGCATCACACTCAGAAATGACCTCCCAATCATTTGTGGAAAGCCTGAAGGACACAAAACGCCCACAAACCAAAATACGCTAGTTAAAACAAGGAAAGGACAGTAAACACCTCCCACGTTTCCCATTTCCCTCCCAAGGAACCACCCAGGAAGGTTCCCGAGCCCTCTGCAGAGAGGTGGTCGGGGGCAGGACAGGACGAGAGACCGCCACAGCCTGTCCCCTCACGAGCCGGCAGGTGCCGGTGGGCCCGGGGCTCCGCCCTGCGCAAGGAGCAGGCCGGCCGCCTGAGGAGCCCCGGAGCAGCGCAGGGGCCCGGAGGCCCCACAGGTGCCCGACACCGGACCCGCTCCGGGCCGCCCGCACCCCCCAACCCCGGCGCCCCCTCACCGCCGGTGCCACCCGCCGCCATCCGCCATCAGCGGCCGCCGCCAATTCAAAAAGCGAGCCGCCGCATTCACGCCGCCGCCCATTGGCTGCCGGCCCCACCGCCCCTCTGTAAGCCGCCCCCTCATTCGCCACGGCTACGAGTTGCCCCGCCCACTTACCCTTCCTTTTCGGCCAGCCCTGCGCCCCTGTCCCACTTGGATTGGTAGCTGCACTTGTCATTCACGCGGAGCGAGCTCCCATTGGCTGTGAGAGGTTTCCTGGGCAGACGCACAGCGCTTGTTGCGGTACCGAGCGCAGGTTGCTGAGTGGGCGGCAGGGAAGAGCTCTGCGTTGATTGGCTGCTGCCAGGGGCACTCTCTGCGCTGATTGGTTGCCGCGGGGTTTGAACGCTCGCAACGGCCACGCCGAGAGACCCGGATGGAGCGGATGGGGCGGGAGCGTTGCTGCCCTCATCGCCCTCATCGCCCTCACCGCGTCCAGCCGCCCTCCCCACCAAGCCAGGGCACCCGGAAAAAGTCGCTGTGGCCACCGCAAAAACATTAGTTTTTAGCTAATAAATAAAAAAGGATATCGGTGTGCATCTCTTATATTGAGTTTCAGAATAATCAGTTCGTAGGAAACAGGAGCTGCCGGAAAATACAACTGGTCGAGATAAAATCAACCAGCTGGCTCCACGGCAACAGCCCCAAAACAAATTATTCCAAATACTTAAACCGTCCCTTTAGTTTTAATTTTCCCGAATACTAAAGCTTACTGGTACGGAAAGGAACTCTGTCGTAGGGACTCAGCATCCTGGAACGTGAATTAGCACAATGTTTCACTGCAAATATAAACTCCCAATAATTAGAGATATATTTTCCATTTTTGGAGTGTGCTATTATCTGCCAAACTGAGTTTTTAGATCTTCCAAAATTTTTTATACAACTTTTTTTTTTTTTTTTTTTAGTTCAGTCTTTCTCACCTGTAAAAGTCCATAGACTTCTTATAATTTGGAAGAAAAACAAAATAGGAAAAAGCTTAAGAAAATGATAACAGGTATTGTTTATGTGGATATAGATTTGCTGATGAGGTACACAGAAATTAAGACTATTTTCCTGAGGAAAAGATTTCAGAATAACAGCCTGGAAAACAAGGAGGTCATTTCAATGTTGACACTTGTGTCAAATTATTACACAATTACACAAGCCCTACAATTTCTTTATTCCAAATTCATTAATTACAATAACAACTTACAGACAAAATACACCCTTACCTGAGGTCCTTTTGTCCCATTTCAGTACCCACTTGGGCCATCATTTAGCAGTTCCAGGCCAAGTTTCACTTGCTTTTCCACTGGTCTCTCCTTTCTCTGCACTCTTAAAAAGTCCTTTTCAGCCAGGCTTCCCCCACACCTGGAACCAGGGGCCAGGTTTCTCCTAGATTTGCAACAAGTTCTGCAGTACATGACTCAACATTTCTTGTTTCTGGAAAAGATACTGGTGATTGCACATTAATTTTCACTTAATGTCAAGATCTTAAAAAAAAAAAAAAAAGTGTATAAAATATTCTGCCTGCAAAGACAGGAGAATCATATTTATTTGGACAGAGGATTAAGAGGTGGTAAGATGCATCACTTCTCAGTTAAAGGTTTAAAAAACAATATGATCAATACCCAAATGTTCAGTACATAAATGGAAGGTACCTCTGCACTTGGGAGTGACTTGCATTAGACATTTTTTTAATATACTTTAAAAAACAGAATTACAAACTGATAAAGCAATTTGGTTATTCAGATAAAGCAGTTTGGTTATTCTGGTGAACCTGGAGTCCCAGGTATGGAACATAGAGAAATTTTAGGTAGTAATCACTTTAAAAACATGGCTAACTTGTTGGTTTGGGGGTTTTTTTGGTTGGTTTTTTGTTGTTGTTGTTGTTGTTTTGTTTTGTTTTGTTTTGTTTTGTTTTTAACTAAATAGCATTTATCCTCAATAAAGATTAGTACGGGACTGATGAAAAAATAATTACTATTCTTAATATGCCTGACTTAAACATCAAAGTCCTTTTCTTATAAAAGGCTCTGAAATAGAAACACCCATTATTTTGCATTCTGTAAAATGTAACATGCAGCTGAAACGTGCCCTTCCTTCCAGTTACATAGGCATCAGTAACCCAGGAGTAGAACATTTATTTTGTAGCTAAATAGTTTCCTCAAGCAGTGACACCCACGGGGAGAAAGTTTCAGGAGATTAAATCATTAAATAAATCCTGACACGATGCCCACGTGAGAGCAGGGATCTCATACCTGTGGCAAAAAAGACACGGAGGCCACATCAGAAAAGCTGCTGGAACCCCAGGAGGCCGGAGGAGACCTTGGGAAGTTGGGATCCAACACCTCTTTGTTGCCTTCAGGGTGTGAGTTTACATAGGTAAACTGCCGCCCCTAGATGTCTTGCAAGCACCCTGGGGTCTCATTTATCTCTTTTATATTTTTTTAAACAAAGAGATCTTTCTCAAACCACAGTGGTTTGTTGTTGGTTTGTTTGTTGTCTTTTTTTTCCAATCTACTGACTTATTTTTAAGCACCTGGAAAACAACAGATTCCTCAAAGAGCCATTGATTCTGTTTAGCCAGAGCAGCAGTTTTCAAAATGTGAGGAAAGGGAGAGATAAAGCACCAGATGTATGTGGGGGGGTCAGTGGGAGCGTGAGAAACCTCAGAAAAACCCCATCCAAACTTTTTTTATCTCTACTTTGAGGAGACAAGTAGCTGAGAGAGGAGTGGGGCTCAGTTATCCCAGGGGTTTGGGAGCAATGAGTTTTGTTGGAAGAGATGGGAACCAATTATTACACTCACGATGCTGGGTGTGGGTTTTAGGGGCAGGAGCTTGGGAAAGCAAAGGAACGGGGGTATGCAAAGCAAGGGAGGCAGGGGAGTAGGGCACAAGGTGAAAGAGAAGGTGAGAAAGAAAGGCACAACTTTGTATAAAATTCTGGAGACCTCAGGGACTTACCCTGTGCTGCTTTCTTGGCAGACCTTGTTCTTCCCTTCTGTAGTCTTCCCAAACGGACTGTGAAAACCACAGAAAATCCATCTGCTGTAGTTAAGGTTAAAGATCCTTGAGGGTCTGGCTTCCTCCACTCCTTCCAGAAACTTCCTTCTGCAACCTTTAGAATCAGCGAGGTGGTACTTCAGTTCCAGGAAAGCTAGACTAAAAGCCGACCTTTTACTTCTCAGAAACAAATTTTTCTTATATTACGTTTTCATGTCAATTTTTAAAGGTAACTTATGCTTTCCAGGACTCTATATATATTTCTATGTGTCTCTTTAGTATTATGAATTCATTTTTAATTATTGTCACTGTTAAGTTTGGTGCTCTTTTTTTTCTGCACTAGATTCATAATGTACATGAATCTGGCTATTTAAATAAATATTTTAATTTGCTGACGATAGGACTGTGACTAAGTAGTGACTTGTGTAAAGGCTGAACTCTTTAGTGTTTGGGATGAAAAAAATCTTCCTGTCTTAAGTATAAGAAATATTCCTGTGTTAAACCAAAACTTGTTACTGACCCATGGTAAAAAAAATGAAAACCCCAATAAACTCCCAGTCCAAAACACAATTACAAAATAAATATACCTTAAACAAATAATCTTTCTGGAATTATTTTGTGATATGTTAAATGGGAAACAGTATGGTTTCTTCAGGTAAAATAAGGGTGTCCCTGAGTTCCTGGAAACACCTTGAATCTGAGATCCTCTCAAACTGACTTATCGATGTTCCAACCTTCATCTCACCTCCTCAGCCTCTGGACTCAAGGGAGAAGGGCAAACCCTACCTGAACATTGATGTTCCCATTCTCTGCTGGCAAAGAGCTGCCACCACCCACATCTTCTGCTGCTACAGCCCCTAAATATGGAAATCAAGGCCAGGTCTGACAGGGCTTGGAGCAAGTTTGTCTAGTAGAAGGTGTCCCTGTCCATGGCAGGGAGTGTGGAATGAGACGGTCTTTAAGGTCTCTTGCAAGCCAAACCATTCTGTGATTCCATGAAACCGGTGGGGTTTGCATGTGGGTCGGGCTGGATGCTGCCCCGTCAGCCCCCACAGAACCACTCAGCCTGAGGTGGGCAAAGGGTTTGGGTGTGGGTAGGGGGGTCAGGTGTAGGCACGGGCTGTCAGCAGTGGGTACAGGGAGTCAAGAGTGGATATGGGGTGTCAGCAGTGGGTGCGGGGTGCCAGGAGGCAGCACTGCAGTTGTGGATGCCTTTGTTGGCCGAGCGCGCGATGGAGGAACTCTATCACCCCACGCCTCGTGTGTCTGCACAGCCCCTTCCCCCGGGGGCCCCCGCCCGGCCGGGGCAGCCTGGGGCCGCTGCGATGCTCGGGGGCTGCTGCCGAACGTGCCCGGCCGCGGGGCCCGGCGGCTCCGCGGGGCGGG
>VZUA01077533.1:37176-56467 GCA_013401035.1 Horornis vulcanius | reverse complement strand
CGGGGGCGGTGCGCGCCCCGCGGGGAGCGCGGCGAGGCGGCCGCACACGGCGCGGAGGAGGCGATGCGGGCCGCCTGGGTGCTGCTGCCGGCGCTGGCCGCCCTGTCTGCCTACTACGTGTACCTGCCGCTGCCGGGCGCCGTGTCCGACCCCTGGAAGCTGATGCTGCTGGATGCCACCTTCCGGGCGGTGCAGCAGACGGTAAGGCGGCCCCGGCAGCCCTGCTTTGGCTCCGCGGGCGGACAGCCCCCGCACCGCTACCGGAGCGGTCGGAAGCGCGGTAACGGTGCCGGCCCGGGGCATCCGCGCAGCGGGAGTGGCCCCGCGCAGCCCGCCCGGCCCGGCCCGGGCCCCCGGGGCTGCCTTGTGGCTGCAGCCGAGCGGGGAGTCCCCGGGTCGGTGATACCGCTTGTGCGACGGGCCGGAGCTGGGGCCGGTCCCGCAGCACCGGGTGGTCCCGCATGCAGGAGGAGAAGCGGATTCGGGTCCTCTGTAGCGCGCTGGCTCCGCGGCGACAGCGGCAGCGCCGTGCGGGACAGCCCCGGGTGTCGCCCTGTCCGGCCGCTCGGCACCGCCGGCTGACAGCGCTGCCCGGGGCTCCTGGCACTGCCTCACCGCATGGGGCTCGGTCTGGTGTGCGACTGGCCGGCTCTTGGTCAGGAAAAAAGAATCAGTGGGTTTTAATCTGATCCGTTACGTATGCCTTAGGGAAACATATAAAGCTCTTTCAAATATTAAACTGCCTTAATTTAGAGTCTTATTATTAAAAGAAAATTCTCTGAATGCTTGCTTTTTGTCACAAAGCGGTTGTCACGTAATGATTTCTCCCTTATTTTCTGCCAGTGTTTTTATGCTGACGTGAAGCTGAACAGAGATGGCAAAATTTCTGATAATGGCTTTAGCTGTGAAGTTTGTTTTCTTCTAATATTATTAGATCTTTCACAATGACTGATCAGTCATGGACAGGACTGGTGTAAGACACTATGTATGTGAAAATTGAAAGTTGTTTTGATTTTAATTTCAGTTTACTGAATTGTTTTGAATGTCCAAAAGCTTGTATTTTGAGGAGATGATGATGATCCCTTCAAAAAGGGATTAAATGAGTTAGTGGACAGAGTGCTCATGAATGGACTAGGTGGGAATGTATCTGCTATGTTCTTCATGCAGTAACAGTGGATAGTGGGAAGCATGAGGACAGTGGACCACACAGTGTCCAAACTTGTATGTTCTGCCTGAATAGCTTCGCTGGTTGTCACCTGTGGAGACAGAGGTTGGGACTAAATGGATCACTCATCTGATCCTCTGGGACATCTTATGGTCCATATATAGCTGAATCAAAGCATGCCTCTAGGATGAAATGATAAAACCTGTTCGCTGTACAGATAAAACCTGGTCACTTGTAGATCCTCCTGTATGGTAGGAAAATTATGCAGTACAATAGCTTAAGTTCTGCAGTAAAATCTATGGCTTGACATTCACTTACTCCATGTTTTTTTAACTCAAGTGACTGAACTGCTGGTGTTCAGCTTGCCTATATTCATTGTTAAGCAGGGACAGAAGGGCCATGATGCTTGCCCAGCGTGCTGCCCACAAAACAGTGTCATGGTTTGTCCAGGAACACCTGGATTAAGGCCAGAACCTCACTTTAGAAGATGGTATGACTGACAATATGTATGTTTATTGCTGCTGCCTCAGCTACCTGTTCAGATTGTGTGTGTGGTGTGTTGGGCGTAGATGCATTCTGGTGCCTTTAGCTTGGAGGCTGAGGAGTATCTCTTTTGAGATATTCTAGAGGTCATAATCTCAGGAGGAGCTGGCAGGAAAAGTTTGGTGGGTGCCAGCTGGAGCAGGCTGAGGTGCCTACATCTGCCCCACTGACTGGGGCAGAGAAGACTTTGTTAGGGGAAAGTGATCATTTCTTACTTGTTTACATCTCTGGCCTTAGAAGTAAAAACTTCGATAGTGAGAAAAACTACTAAGCAGGTAACAGTTCCTGTAGTGACACTTGCAAACCAAAGGGACCAAGTGAGTTTTACACTGAAGCATGAACGAGGGGAGTTGTGAGAGGTGCCCCAGTCACACAACAGGTGAGCCTTGGGGCACTGGTTTCTGGAGAGAAAGAGAAGCTGCTTTCCAAGTCTTTCTGACACTGGGGCAGCACAGTTGAGAATAAATGACTGTCACTAGGAAGGAACTTTGTGAACCAAAGGTAGGATTGTAAAAGTTAAGCTTGTGTGTTTATTTACTTTGTTAGGCAGCTGTTGTTTGTGTATATATATAATAAAGTGTATGTCCTTTCCTAGAGCTCAGCTTCCTCTTTCTTTCTCTATCAGCTCTTTCAAGGCCAAATGGTTTAACATTTCTCTCGACATGACTGTTGAACTTTCACCCACTTCTGAATGTATTTCAGCTTGTTGTTTATTACTTTGCTTCATAGGTCTGATAGCCAACAGAAATACCTTTCTAATTCTAAAATCTCTGAAATGTACTTTTTCCCCATAAACTTCGTGTGTTTCAAATAAATTAATTGTCTTTTGCTTGTTTTGAAATGGATTTGTCAAGACTCTGATGATTAAGTGTGACCATTTCTTGTTAGGGATAATGTGTTTGTTTGCTCAGTGCATTAATAATCACTGAATAAAACACTGTAGGGCTGTGACTGGCTTCCAGCATACTAATGATAAGGTTTTTACATTTGCATGTAGAGTTTTGTCCCAGTCAGCTATAAACTTCTTTACAAGCTTGGGACTGAGTCAGTGTCCTGGCTAAGTATGAGATTCCCAACAAGTATAATCAGGTGGTTTAAAAAGTGTGTAATATTTATAGGGCAGTTTCTTTAAGTAGGTTTCAAAACATACTGCAGAAGGGAACTGATACTGCTAACTTACTCTTAAATTGGAGGGAACAGAGTTAGGAAGAGCTGGAGCGCTTCCTGGAGCGCTGAGGTCACAGAAATTCCAGTGAAGGAGCTGAAAACTGGGATGACTTTTCAGAGCATTGTTCCTGTGCCCTCTTTAATGCCCTGGGAAGAAAACAGAGAAATTGAGACTTTAATGATATTAATGAATTGATGTGAAAATGCTTATGTAAGAAAAAATAATTTGCCTGTCACCTGTCTCAAAATGGGGCATGGTAACATTTTTACATAAAACTGTGATACAACACAATTTGAGATTAGAAATTTAAAACTTTTATATATACATATATATGCAGGTACATCAGAACTCAGCTTCACTGAAATTTGGAAAGCCACATAAAGTTAATTACAGGATTGAGCCATAGACTTAACCACAGTAATTTTTTTCAGTTGGTGTCTATTTAGAAGTGTCTAGAGCTACACTTTGTAATTCTGCTGTAACAGCAGTATTGGTAACAGGCATTTTCACTTCTTCCTCTAGCCACTCTGCCTTAGAGGAGGAAAGAGGGCAGCACATGTTTATTCAAGTCCTTTGAAATAAGTTATTTCTGAACACTACTGTCAAGACACTTACTATTCTGGTGCATGGCAAGGANTTTTTTTTTTTTTTTTTAATTGGGACAGCTGTTAGCAAAGGTTTGGAAGGGTTGGCATAGAGGCCATCAGATAGATGTATGCAGGCAACTGTATAGGGCAACAAACTTCTCATCAGCCAAGTGTTTCCTTTGTGCTTCTTCTCCACTCACTTTTGGAATAAAATTGACCATGGGATATCAACATTCAGGAGTAAAGGAAACAGTGTTCCTTCTTTCTAACATTTTAATTTCTCTCTACCCACGTATTTCAGAATATGTGACTTCTGGACAGATGTAAATCATAGTTGTAGGCAGTGAAGTAAGTTGTTGATGGTTTTGAATGCAAGAACAGTCCTAGAATGGATTTACAGTAAACAGGTTTTTAGTTATGGCGGGTAGATCTCACAGCACTGGCACCTGAGCAGAAACTGAACCACACTGCAAGTCCTTATTGCAGGAACAGATAACTTATGTTGCTACAAAAGCAAATCATCATGGTTGAATAGGTACGTGCACAAAACCTTACATTAAAACATAATTAGATTTTGCTTCTTATTAATAAACTGGAAAATAGTCTTTATCTAATAGTATTAAAAAGACAAGTTCTTTACTGGGAAACAAGACACTTGCATTGAGAAATCTTCTTGTAAAATCACCCTTAAACACAGTAAATTGCCCAAAATGCACACAAAACAATATGTTCCACACATGTGGAAATGATCCTGTTTGTTTGTCACTAATCTGTTACTGACTAGAGACACTGTCCTTGGCGTTTTGGCCTCTAATGTTTATAGAGGTGTCCTTTTCAAAGCAACACCAGAAGTGACTATAGTGTCTGTGTCTTTTAAGGTAGGAAGTTGAGTTTTAGACAGTTCAGCCTTGCAGTTCCAGCATCATTACTCAGTTGAGTCATGAGTGAGATTTGGCTTGGTCCCAAGGAGTGGTGGATGTAGAAAGAGCTTTAGCTGTTTGCCCAGTTCCTGATCCCCCCCCCAAAGCCTGAAAGGTCAGTGCAGGACCTTGGCTGTGCCCGGCTGGGAGGGCACTGCAGGGAGCAGCTGATGCCTCTGGAGGGTGTTGCCTTTGTGCGACCTGTCGCAATAATTCCGTGGCTAAAGGGCAGAGCCACGGTTAGCCAAGGAAGTCATCCGAGGACAGAGAGTCCCAGTGTGCTGAGCAGCCTTAGGGGTTACTGGACACTTGCAGCAAAAAACTTTTGGGTTACTTTTTTGCAATACAGAACACATGATGAGGAAGGAATTCAAGTCCTTGAGGGGATGAATTTCTTCATGAAATTATCAGCTCAGGAGCCAGTAGAAGAATCCATATAATTTAGGGACAGATGGTGGTTAAAGGTGAAGTAATGGCACCATACTTTGTTCATTCTGGCCTGACTCCTTTCTTCATTTAATGAAAAATTTCTCCTACATGAATTAAATCTTTCAATATCTGGCACCCTGTATCAAAGAATTTACCAGGAGGAAGGTGTCAGTCTTGAACAGTTCAGTCCCTAGGGAGTGCCTGCATAGTCCTTACCTTAAAATTTCAGTCATGGGAATGACCTGGTGAAGAGATTTTGCTGTAATGGGAAAACTTGCAGCTGTGACCCAGAGTGAGAGATGTGCTGTGCCTGCGGCTGGCACAGCAGTTCTGGGCCAATTGCCCACAGGCTTTTCATCTTTATACTATCTCCTCTTTCTTTCCTGTAGTCTCTTTACTTCCCCCTTTTCCTTGCTTTCTCTTCCTTTCCATTAGCTTTTAGTATTACAGTGCTGTCTGCTCTCCCTTTTCACCAGAGAACTCTCCTCTCCTCTCCTCTCCTCTCCTCACATCCACACATCATCCCCAAATATATTGAAGTGTTACATTTGCTAGCCTGCAACAGCCCTGCCCATTGTAACTGGAAGGGCAGTAAAAATCACAGCTACCAGATCAAAAACCCATTGTTGCTCACATGAGATGAGCAGTTCCACTTTTATACCAGATTTAAGCAATCCAGCTGCTGCCAAAAGGGCTGCTCCCATCCTTTCTCCTGCTCCCTCTTTCCTGCCTTGGGCTATCAGTAAGGTGGTGACATGGCTGAAGTTTAGTGTTTCTCAGGCTCTGCTGGGTTTGTACTGAGCTGGTGCAGCAAGATCATGCTCTGAGGCTTCCAGTGGCACCACAAGAAAGGTGCCAGGGAGGAACAGGCATCAGGATGGGCAGGATGGGCCTTTGAGTGGCAAGGCTCCTAGAGGAGAGTTGGCCAACCACATCTTCAGCCAGGAGCATTACTACAGACTGGTAAGATATGGTAGATTTTTTTTTTTAATATTTAGAGAGAGGAAAAGAAGAAATTTATTTGTGAGAACTTTGGACAAGACCGGCTCTTTGCCAGCAAAAAGTGCAATCCTGGGGCCTTTATAAATAACAAGCCAATAGGCTGATTAGGCAGATTGACTAATGAGGAATCTATCTGATAAATACTTGGCAAAAAACCTGCCCACGTCTGATAAATAATTAAGATTGTTGCCTTTGTGCCCTGATGTAGAAATCGCCTCTTCCAGGTTTATGGTTTCTTGGAAAAAGTGGTCTATTCTAGGAGAAATAGGCATGAAAGAGCATGGTAGGCTGCAGATGGCCAGGGTGCTCTGTGATTTGAAGAACAGGGTAAAACACTTGGTAAACACCACTAACTAGCCTTGAAAACAAAACATTCCTGATTCCAGGGAACATGTGGTAATCTTGTCTACAAAGAATGCAAACTAAAGTGGGGAAAAACAAAAATGAGATGTCTCTTGCAGCACAGTCAGGCTAAATAAAATCTACAAAAACATTATTTTCTTTAGCAGTATTTCTAAAACTGCTTCCCAGTGGTTACCTCCCCTGGGAACTTCCACAGGGCACAGAGAGGATCAGACCTTTATGTGGTTACATTGGTGGCAGCCCAACAATTTGTGTGCCAAATCATTATTAGATGCATTGCTCTTCAGATTTTAAACCAGTTCTGGGGTTTCCTGTGGGAATTTTAAGTAATGGTGGGAGAAAAAACATGGACTAAAACTTAGAGATACAAACAGCCTTGTGAATTCAGCATTTCTTCCTGCTTGGTGGATATTTTGTGTTTCTTCTCCCAGAGAAAAGACTTGCAGTATGATGAAATTATATCCCATCCAAAAAGCAGCAAACATTTTAAAACTTGTATTCCTTCCAAATCATCTCAGCAGGATGATGTTACCACAAGTTAAAGTAAGAAAAGAAAGTAATTTTTTTTTAAATTCTTGGTTTGGAAGTGAATTCCTCTCCCAGGTCACGTAACAGCCCATTGTATTTTGTGTAAATTTTGGGGGTTTTTTTAAATGTCAAACTTGTCCTTTTTTCTACAGCAGTCTGCACTGGGAGCTGTGCAGGGCCTTTTCTGTACAGAACCTGGATGAAAGCAAAGATTTCAATTCTTTTAAAATTCAAACTAATTAAGACAGAGGAAAAAAATTACATATAGGAGATTGTGGCTGTAAAATCTTTGGAAGAGAGAATGCTGTGTGCTTCAAAGCTTGCTTTTATTCTGGAGGAGAGTGTGTGCAGATTTTGTACAGATTAAACTGGCAACTATCTGCTCTTCAGCAGGTGATAGTGGTTAGACCAGTACCTGGGTGACCCTGCTCACTGTGTCAGCATCTTGAATTCTTTGAGCAGGTTGCACTGCGCTAGTGGGGCTGGCAGAATTCACACTGCAAAGTGGGCATGTGTAGAGAAGCCCTATACAGCACTGTGCTAGTGGGGCTGGCAGAATTCACACTGCAAAGTGGGCATGTGTAGAGAAGCCCTATACAGCAGCACACCTCTTGTCCCAAGTATTTGGTACCTGTACATAAAATAAAAGGTCCTAGCTGACAGTTTTCCTAGTGGCAGTGTTCCTACAGGTATATGTTAAGTATATGTGTTAATTTTACCTCCCAACTCCATTGCCTTGACTGAGAAAGTTGTACAAAAGGCTTCACTGGTTATTCAGTTTCTGAGTTTAAAGGGGAAAGACCTCCACTACTACTTTTTTTTTTTTTTTTCTTTTAAATGGTCAGTTTGGACACTGTAGTCCCTGTGGTCCTTTGGCTGCCCTTTTGCCACCCCTGGTGCACCATCCAGGGCAGGGGAACAGGTATGCACTACAAACAGGGAGCAGGTCATGTGTGGGAGCAGGTCACGACCATTTCAAGTGGAGGAGTGCCTTGAATCCCAGTAATGTTTGCTAAGAGAAACAGGTTTCTAATCGAGTCAGGGCAAAATTTTAAAAATAAACATGAAAGTAAATGTCATGGATAGCTATAGGGGTAAAATCTGTCTCCTTCTACCATAAGGAAACAGAAGGGTCAGATCATTCTTCAGTTTCATAGTGTTTTAATCACTAAAATAAAAGTAACTCACTAATAAATCACCAATAAAAGAGTAACACACTCGAGTCTCTGAGGTTGGAAAGAAGTGTCATTAACCTACTGTTGTTCTTGACTAGTGTTTCAGATCCTTCCCTGTTCAGCAGGACAAGCCAAAAAACACCATTATATCCTTTAAGACTATTCCTGTTTCCAAATTTCTTTGCAGTCCTTGGGAACTTTTCTTAATTTAGAAGTAGAAATACTTACGCTTTGCAGTGAAACAAGAGAAATAATCTGCATTTTTGATACTTTTCCACCAAAAAACATCGCCTGTGTAGTATTGCCCTCTGCTGGCACCAGTCTGAAGAGCTTCATAGGTCCCCTAGTGGAACATGGGGTTTGTCCCCTTCCAAGGCATCTTTCAGAGGATCCGAGTGCTCATTCGTGGTTGTGATCCACGAAGTGCTCATGGTTTAATTCCATTTTTCCACAGCACATATTTTATGGGCAGCGTTTTGTTTTAATACAGCTTTAAAAGCATTAGAGGGTCTTGATAAAATTCCATTTTCCAGTGAATATTGTAGGAATCATGCAGGAGCTGCCCTTTGAAGGCAGTTGTATTACACACCAGCGACGATATGCTCCAAAGTAACAGAAATTTCTTTTTTTTCTTCTTTTCCCCCCACTAGTGTCACCTGATTCACTATCTGAGACTCAGCCATCACTTGATAGTTCTGAATTATTTGATCTGCACCTTTGATAAGCTGAAGTCTGTCTCCTCTGAAGACATTAAAATCACGGATGCTGTTTTTGACGGCGTGGAAGTGAGAGTGTTTGAGCCTCCTGCGGAGGGAGATGAAAGCCTCAAGCGCAGCGTTGTTTACATCCACGGAGGGGGCTGGGCCTTGGCAAGTGCAAGTAGGTGTCTGCCTGTAATTAAATGGGATTCCAGTCTGCTTTTCTCCTAGCAGGAGAAGCCAAAAGCTCTTTTTCCTGCCAGGAATGGCAGTTTTGCTAAGATGTACGTGGATTCAGCAGTGACTGTCTCCACTCTGGTGAATCAAGTTTAAGGAGAGGAGAGGATGAAGTGACGTGTCTGAAGGCACCAAGAAACAGATGAGGAAGGAGGCATTAGACTGCAGGATTCTGAAGGCATGAATTACATTCCTTCTGCTGTACTATGGATTTGGCACTTGATCAGTTGCAGGCTGATCTCATTTATTATGACCACACAGCAGAAGTGCATATCTTATCTGCATGTGAGCTGTAAAAGGACCAAAAGGTTAATTTTGTTACATCCTAAGGGGAAAAATAGCTTATTGATTAAATTTCTGTGATGCCTGGGTGGGCTGCTTGGGCCAGTCCCCGACTTCCTGAGGTAAGGTGCAAAAGTCAGTCCTTGGTCATCAGGTCCCAGTGGCTACATATAAGGAAATTACATGAGTTTGCCTCATTTTCAGAGAATAATTAGCAGAAGACTGTCCTGATCTACAGGGCATGCAACAGTCTTGCCAATGTTTGGTTCTTAAATAACACCTACCTGGGAATACACACTGCTGAGCACAGACAGGAGGAGTGTGGGGAAAACAGGCTGGTTCCTCTTTGGGTTGCTCCTTAGGGACTTCAACCACCGCTAGCATAATTACCTTGAAATTTAATGCTGATTACTCCATTAACTTGGAAACCACAAACATGATCAGAGGAAGTGAGATACAGCTATAGGCAGTGATAGAGTAACCACTGATTCCTTCCACATTGTACAGGAGGAAAACAGCCTTGGGAGACAAAGGGCATGTGGTTCCTGTGGCTGCTCTGAGATCCAGACCTAAGAGTCTTCTCCCTTTTCTTTTCCCATTGTTCCATACAGCCCTGAAGGATTCTACAGCCTGATCTACAGAAAAAGAACATCAGTGGATTTTTACAAAGTGATACGAAACACAGACTGTAGCAGTTAAACATTTTACTCCTCTTCCTACAGAAGAATTGTACTTTGGGATGGGTTTTCTTAGCCCTGCCTACGGGATATTTGTTAACCTCTTGCCTGCATCATTTGTTCCGTAATAGTTTGCATATGACTCTTGTGCAAAAGTTTATATTGAATTGCTCTACTTTGTCAGGATGATTATAGCTTGGCTTTGTCAGATGAATCCCTGAGTCCAAGGTGCAGAAGTTAATGACACAATTGCTACACCTAAATATTAACTTCTAATACTGGATACTTTAGAAAACGTTTCATGTCCTATATTTTATAGTACTGGGAACCAACAATTAAGTAACTGGAATGGATCAAAATTAAAGACAATCAGTCCTCTGATAAATAGGATAGCGGTGATTAATCCTCCCTTAAATTAGTAGCTCAGCTGACATTAATAGGGCAACTCATTTGAATCAAAGCAATGCATGCTATAATAAAATGAACCACGGGCAGTGACTCATGCAGCAGTAACTCTCTCTGGATGTTAATCCAGGGTCACCCAAACCACTAGGTGCCTTAGATTTTGGCCAACAGAGAAAATTGTGATAGGTGGGTGAAATGACATGTCTGAAGTCACCAAGAAACAGATGAGGAAGGAGGCATTAAACTGCAGGATTCTGAAGGCATGAATTACATTCCTTCTGCTGTACTATGGAATTGGCACTTGATCAGTTGCAGGCTTATCTCATTTACTTTGCTTATATCTGTGTGATGGCTGCATGTTTTCTGAGAAGGCTTAGGGACAGCTTTGTGAATCACAGAAGTCCCTCACACCGTGTCCTTCCCTTCCAGGAACAAGCCTTTACAACAATCTCTGCAGAATCATGGCTGAATCTCTGAATGCTGTTGTTGTCTCTGTTGAGTGAGTAATCTAAAACTGATCAAGTAGTTTTAAGGTATTAGAAATATGTAACAGTTCTTTGAGCTTCTCCTTCTCTAGTGGCTTCTCTACAAGTCTTTAACTTGGACAGTCAATTTCTATACCAGTCTGGTACCTTTATCCTTTTAAAATTGCAACAAATTGGAATGCTGTCAGAAATTAATTTGGGTTTCTAATTATTTTAGAATACACTGTGGGGTCTGGCAGTTTCCTGCTGCTCTCACAATCTCCCGCTGTTCCAGTCCTCTCTTTTAAGCCTTGTGTTTCCCTCAAGAGCAGAAGACTGCCAGACAACAGAAAAGCAGGGCTGCTTTTTTAACATGTTGAACAATTCCAAAGGAAACAAACCTCTTGACTAGCTAAATACATTACCTAAACGACTCCAGCTTGATTGGTACTGTTCCCATCTTTATTGTCAACTTCAATATTTTCTTTTGCAAACCCAACCACTTGATAAAATTACTCAGTTTTCCCACCTGCAGTTCATTACATACCAAGCTTTGGGCTTTAATTGCAACTTAATTATATGGAGTTGATGTTACTCATTTAATGCTTATTATAGTGTACTTTAAATGGTTGAGGGGGTTGGTTTTGGGTTTTTTACTGGTTTGCTTTTTATTATTAGAAGCGAGGAAAACTACAAAAGCAGCTATTGGTTATTCCAGACAAGCAGCAATCACAATATTGAAAAGTTCCTTATTATTCCTTTTCTGATTTATGCTGATATCATTCTGCCTATTGCTCTGAGTTACTATTACCTCTTCTCCTTAATCATTATATCCTTCAATCAAGGTGTTTGTATTCAATTAGTCAAGTCTAATTAGATTCCTTGTTGGTCTAATTGCACATCTCACTTTCACAATCTATGCACAGTTTACTGTTACACAGTTTTGCAAGGAGTTCCCAAAGGACACTCTCAGGTTCCTGTATATACAAGATACAGATTGCTTTCTGACAGCAGGTCACAACTGGAGTTTGAAAGTTGTAATCTTAAGTTTAAAATTTATTCTGCATATGAACTTCTTTAGCTTACAGTCTAAAGATGTTTTGAGTCAGAGAGCTGAATTTTGGTTCACTAGGCTCTACTGAGAAAGCGTAAAATCTGTAGTTTGAAAAGCTGAAAACTTTGCTTTGTACCATAAGGCCCCGTAACAACTCTTGGATGTCAAATTACTCAGTAAATACAAACAGATTTCTCCTTCACTGTTATTTAGAAGCTGAGAAAGCCTCATGTCTGGGATTCAGCTGCTGGCTCTTCTTGGCAGACTTTGCTCTCTCTGTGTCTCCATCCCCCACCTGCCCAATGGGGGCTCCTCTTGTTGATAAAGGAATTATTGTTGCATTGGAGAAATTTTGAATTACTTATTTCTTGGCTATTGTTCTTTTCATGGCACAGAGGGATAGCAAGGTTTATTCTCTCCTGACATCAGTAAAAATTTGGGAAGCAGAAGTGCTTGGGCATTTGGCTCAGCCAAACAGGACCGTGTTGGGCGTGTACAATTTACTCACCCTCATACTTGTTAAGGTGGGAATTTGGATCAAAACCAGGCAGAGTGCAATGATTCCCTTGCCAAGGGTGTTTTAACTATTGATTTTTATAATGCATTATGAAATCCTCCATTGGGAAATCCTAGCAAAGGGCTGCACTTTGGTATTATAAGATAATACTGTGTTGGTATTATTCATGTATAGTAGGTTCATTTTAATTTTTTCCAAATTAGAACATTAATTATAAGATTAAGTCCTACGTACATATTACACACCTCCTACTTCTTCTGTACTATTTATCCTAACGAAATACTCATTTCCTGTTAGAGTTATCTGATATCACCTGTAAATCATAAAGGAGAGGTACAATATAAAACATCAGTACAATAAAGCAGAGGTAAGAATTGTTTCTCACCCCTTTTCTTTTTCAGATACAGGCTGGTGCCTGAGGTGTGCTTCCCCGAGCAGTACCACGATGCTCTTCGTGCAACAAAGCATTTCCTGCGGCCTGATGTCTTAGCTGAGTATTCAGTGGACCCCACTCGAATTGCAATCTCTGGGGACAGTGCAGGAGGGAATCTGGCAGCTGCTGTGTGCCAGCAGGTAACACCCACTGAGTGTTCTGTATTGCACTACAGCAGTCCAGCCCAGAGAGGCTGGCGGATTCTTTGTGCTGCACCATCACAAGGTGATGTGCCACCCCTAAAAACAAAATGTTAGAAAGCCAGAATCTGCTCATTTTCCTTTTATAAAGTGACTCAGTCGCTATTATGAATCACATAGGTTGTGTTGTTACAGTCACAAGTCATTATGGACCAGAGTTGAAGAGCAAGTAGCTAAATTACTTTTTTTTAACCTGTTTTGCTGGTGAACTCCTTATTTTTCCAAGTAGGCATAATTTATTAATATGGTTGCCTATTTTTAGATAATTGTCTCTAAAAATATGCTTTTATTTCTTACGAATACAAATGAAGGACAAAATATACAGTAAATGGAGCTTAATTCTTCTGTTAAATTGTCTTCCTGTAGCATTTTGCAATTTTAAGGAAATTTCTTTTGTGTATCTGCAGTTTAAATGTAATCTGAATTTGATCTAGTAAAGAATTTAAAAGAAACCCGAGGCAAGTAATATTTTTCATGGTTGAATGAAATATTATTATTACTAACTTATTCCTATTTCCATAACCATTAGTGATAAGAAAGCAGATACCATGTCCAGACAACTAATTATCATGACAACCTTGCAATATTGAATTAGGGTGGAAAAATTAATAAGAGACAATTACAATAAAAGCCTCAGTATTGAGGACTGATAAACATGACAGTACCACATTTTGGAAAGAGCATTCCTAATTCAATTTCCTGATGCATAATTCTTTTTAAACAAGATGAGACATGATAGGGCACTGGGTATCTTGTGTAGAATATGAAACCAAGAGTTTGCTGACTCTTCCAGTAAGGCAGTCGGGGGGCACCAAATGTGTAATTGATAGACTTAAATCAAATGCAGGTCGAATCAGACACAGGGAGGTGCTTCTGCACCAGGTGAGTCTTTGCTAGAAGAAATTATAAATGCCAGCATTCTGCATTGGCTGAAAAAAAAACCCAGTTAGATCAATTCATGGAAGAAAAATCCATGAAAAGCTCTTAAGAGCAAGAGTAGCTCCTTTGAGTCAGGAAATCCTTCTGTTGCCACTTGTTAACTGGGCACTGTGTTAGAGAAATGCCACTTTACACAATTTTTTCTCCTTGCTCCCTTCAATAAACTTATGTCAGTGATTTCTGTTGGGAACGGGATGCTGGGTCTGCCTGAATGGCCACCTTACCAGAGGGAAAATAGATCGGGCTGCTGATACTTCAGAAAAAAACACATTACCTGTATAAAGCAGAATTCACTCCAGAACCATCAAATGAATGTCTGCTTCTCTAAAGTTCCGCACCGACATACGTTTATCTTCTTTACAATCTCGATTCTGTCCCGTGTTTTTCACACAGCTTAGCAAAGACGAGGATTTGACCGTCAGGCCGAAACTGCAGGCCTTGATTTACCCAGTCCTCCAGGCCTTCGACTTCAACAC
Source organism: Horornis vulcanius (assembly GCA_013401035.1). Classification (NCBI taxonomy): domain Eukaryota; kingdom Metazoa; phylum Chordata; class Aves; order Passeriformes; family Scotocercidae; genus Horornis; species Horornis vulcanius. The sequence goes on along the minus strand of VZUA01077533.1, from coordinate 42,205 downwards.
GCCTTCCTACCAGCAGAACATGAACATGCCCGTGCTGCCTCGCTACGTCATGGTCAACTACTGGATCGACTACATCAACGGCAACTACGACCTGGCTCACGAGCTGCTGGTCAACAACCACACCGCGCTCAACGTCGGCCGGGCCCTCTCCTTCCGCGCGCGCCTCAACTGGACCTCGCTGCTGCCGCCCTCCTTCAAGAAGAGCTACAAGCCCGTGGTGCAGACCACGGGCACGGCGGCCATCGTGGAGCGGCTGCCGGCGCTGCTGGACGTGCGGGCGGTGCCGCTGCTGGCGGACGACGCCACGCTGGCGCGGCAGCCGCGCACCTACGTGCTGACCTGCGAGAACGACGTGCTGCGCGACGACGGCGCCATGTACGCCAAGCGCCTGGAGCGCGCCGGCGTGCCCGTCACCCTCGACCACTTCCACGACTGCTTCCACGGCTGCATGATCTTCACCGTGTGGCCCACGGATTTCTCGGCCGGCGTGCAGACCAGGGACAGCTACATCAAGTGGCTGGATGAGAACCTCTGAAGGGAGGGCCCCGCGTGGCTGCGGTGATCGGTTCTGGCAGGAGAGCAAACAATCCAAAAGTGCACTTTTCCGAATTCTGACTTGGCCCTTTGGCTGCAGCTGCTGGGGGTACAGACCACTAACTGCAGCGTTTTCTAGCTCCGTTGGCCTTGCCCAGTAAAGCATTTTGAGAAGCTGGTTTTTTTTTTCCCCACTTTCTCCCAGACGACTATTGCCAAACATTAAGCACCTGTTGAGCAGGGAGATCAGGATTCCTACAGGATTCTTAACCTGGCTGCAACTTTCAAGCTTTGACTCTTAATTAGGTACAAAGGCCCTGGTTTCAAGTGATGTGAGAGAAATCCTAGCAACTACATCTACTTCTGAATATGTAAAAATGTGAGCTAGTTTACAGCATTGTTGAGCATCTGATGTCACAGTGAGAACACTCACCTTGGGCAGCAGGGCCATGGCATTTGAATGACAAGCACGGATTTAGGTGTTGGCTTCTTGCCATAGACAAAGAGCTCATTTAAATTTTAAATATTTTTTACAAAAGCTCTTCTAGACAGTTAAAATTATGCTAGATGAGTCTCTTAGCCAAACCTGTAATTCGGCTTTGGAATTCGGTCTTTACTGCCTTTTAATAAATATATTTTTAAAAGGTATAGGACTAAATAAATACATTTTCAATAAAAAGTATGATAGCATACAAACAAACAGGTAAGATAAAAGATTATGCATAGCAGCAGAATCCAGGTTTCCTGTGTTAGTGACCTTCAAAGCTGACTACTTATTTGGCTAAAGAATGTGACTTCACTTGTGTTTAAAGCCTCAGTTGTACGACCTCCTTACTGACCTTACTACAAATAGTCTGCTGTGTGGTTTGCACTAATATTTGTAATTAATAGTAGAAGTTTTTTTCTTGACTTTTCTTTTGTGTTCATAGTTTTTATTGTATTTCTTGCTTTGTGAAAGGAGGAGAGCAAGCAAATAGAAGTGGGCTCAAATCTATACAGAAGATTTAATTCTGAGCTTTGCAGCTGAGCATTGTCTGTCTTGTAGACTGCTCTAGGTAAGGTGTTCTCACTACACAGTAGTGTAGCATTTGAGCAGCAAATCTGTGCAGTTTGAGCCAGTCTGTGAAGTTCAGACAGGCAGGACAGGGGGGTGAAACCACTTTGTATTGTCCAGGCTGCTCACAGCTTGCAGAAATGAAGGTGGTGTCAAAAGCTCATAGGCACAGAGGAGAGAGTGGGAGATTAAATTCATCCTCAGTTTTACCACAGACTTCCTGTGGGTCCCCAGGAGAGCAGTGTCATCTCCTTACACCCCACTTCTGCAAGGGAGGGAGTAATTTCCTACCTCACAAAGGAGTTGCGAAGCACACGGATGTGAATGTGACTGCAGGCACTCAGCAGCTCCCATGGCTTTTGATTTTCCATTCTTCTCCCAGAGCTGGCTCAGAGCAGCCTGTCCCACATCAGGGATGCTGCTGGGCTCGAGTCCTGCTGAGCAGTTTGCTCCCCTCTGTCCTGGTTCCTGTCAGGAACCCTAAGGTGAGGCTTCTTGGCCCTTGGAGATCATGACAAAGGCAATTTCATTAAAGCATTCCTTATAGCAGGATTCTGAAAAGTTCTTCAAAACCCCCCATCAGGTACTGGCAGATCAAACTGCCTTCTGACGTTTAAAATATATGTAGAGCAGACCCCTTTCGTTGGGATTTAAATTAAATAGGAGAATGGCTTTGCTGAATCACTGCTTCCTGGAAACACCAGGTTGTTAACTTGGTTGTGTGTATTAAGAAAAACCATTAACAAGCCAAGGCCTGGATGTCAGTTCAGTCATGCAGGCCAAAACTCATTCCCAACATAGTTCACACAGAGATCACAAGGGCAAAGCTTTTTCAACAGTGGCCCAGATTCTTCTTCCACTTAGCATTTACAAAGACTTGGTGGAATTAGAGCAACCAAGTGACAATCTGAATCAGAATAAATTTTGATCAAGAAGCCCAATTAACACTGCAGAGGAATTCGAACTTTTTATCTGGATTTAAGCCCTTTCCTCCTTTCCCCCATAAACACAATTTCATAGATTGCATGCTTTAAACAGACAGCAACCAAAGTTATGTCCATTCAAAAGACAAGTTACTAATCTGCTCCAGAATCCTTTCCCTTTATATGGAGACAGCTAGATTTACCTGACTTTAAACTATGACTAACATAGAAAAATAAATCACTATATTGAGTTATAACAACAGGCTTCTTCCTGAATTTCTCATTAAACAGTAAACCCATGTCAGAAAAGATACAATTTATATCTACTCACTGTCATTAGTATAATATGTAGATATACTATGATATTATGTCATAGTATAGCTCTAGTACTGGAAGAAAATGGTTAATATTCCTATAAATCTTAAAATAATTAGGTTTTCCTGAGAGCTTTCTGCAAAGCTTTAGGTCAACATTTGTTTATAGCTAAGTTATAAGTATCTGTTATAAACCTAAAATATAATTGCTGCTGTTTTGTTTTTTTTTTAACTGAAATGAAAGGGAGAGCAGGAATATATATATACACATATGTATATATTCATGGAGTCGGTTGTAAATTTCCTTCATGCACTGAAGCACATTAAAGTCTTGGCACAAGAAATGGTAGTAAGTTTATAACTGGAGTGAACGTGTTTACGAAGCCATCAGCAGCCTGGTGTGATAGCTGGGATCACAGCAGTATGTGGAGGTGATGTACAGTATTAACTACTTCTGTCAAAGCATCTGGACTTCTTTGATCTTGCAGCCACGTGGTTTAATACCTGATAGCTGCAGAGATACCCGAGGGATGCAACAACATGCAAAAAAAAGAGGTCTGAGTTCCAGCTCTAAAAAAACCTTTAGTGCACAGCTGCACTGATGAAATTCAGTGTAAACCTTGAAGTGAGTGTTAGTCCCAACCCAGCTTTCCTGCTCCTGTGCTTTGTTCTCCTTTGCACGCAGTCCCCATGCCCCAAGTTGAAAGTTGAGGGTTGTTTCCTGGTGTGTTGCTCAAAGCTCCCAGGGACTGACTCAGGGTTACAGAAGGAGGATGCCTGATAGCAAGGGATTAAGATTAATCCGTTTCACAGCACCTGGATTTGTTCCTGGCTTTCCTACAACTCCAAGTGTTTCCTCAGGCATATCTTCCACCTTCATCCCTTGGTTATTTCACAAAGCAGTTTAGGACACTTTGCACGATGTAGGATCAGAGCAAATGTTTGTAGCAATATTTCACCTGTGCATGATAGAGTCTTTTCAGAGGAGATGTTCAATGAGTTTGTTTTCTTATCATGATTTTGGCTAGATGCCTTTTGTAGGTAGCTTTTTTCCCCCTTCTACAATTAGACTCTATCCCTCTATTGCAAAAATGCCTTGTTCCTGATGGCTATCAAAGCNAAAAAAAGGAAAAATTAACTTGCATAACAGAACCTATAGTCATTCTTATCCTGCTTTCATAGACCTCAGAACTATATTAGTGTGTCCCCAGTATTTTGGCTGGTATTTGCAGGAATAGATGGAGATTTTGTCTCCCTAGCTGAGGACATCTTACAGGATGGGTGTTCAACATTTCTGGAAGCCTAGACCTCTTTCAAGGGGTTTCATGATGTATAAAAATCACAAATATTTAAGTTGAATTTCCTAACCTTCATCTATGTAATTCCAGAACTGCATTCCCAGTCAAAGCAGAAAGGCCATTGTGAGTTTTAAGCCCTATAACTAAATAGAAATACTTCATCTTTAAAGAATTATTTTTTAGTATTTGGGCCTCTGTATTTTCTAACCTCTTACCAAACTTTACTAGAAACTTTTAAAAATAAAAATTTTGGAAGCAGGTAAACTTGAGTTAAACCTTTTAAGCTTCTATGACCTGTAACAATGATATTGTTAAATAAATCTAAAGCCAGCTGGTTTAATGTTCTCATATTTATGATGTTCAAAAGCCCAAAATACAACATACTTGATATGAATGCATTCAGTACCTTATGCATGACTGGTTTTTGCTTTTTGTCACAGAGCAGAGGAAAGATTTGTAAGATCTCATTACCAGGTGTGATTTGAGATGTGCTATCAAAATGAAGAACAAATAAATTAAGTGAAATACACCTGTGATTTAATTTATTTTTTCTGGGACCACTGGTTTTATATTTCTGAGCATTTCCAATCTGATTTTTGATTGTTTTCAAGGCAGGAGACTTCTGTGTGTCTGTGGGCTGTGAGGGTCACCTCCTTGTATTTCATTTCTGCCAAGTGGTTAATGGTGAGCAAATCTGCTGGTGCTGAGGAGTGGGCAAACCTACACACTGGTGCTGTTCTTCTTCTTCAGGATAAACAGCAGAACTCATATTCTCCATTCTGATGTAGAAACACATCTTTATGTGTCAATAGGTTAGGGGTATGTTTGAAATTTGGTTTAGCCAGCAAAAGTCCAGGTTCCTTTGTCATTCCTGTTTGCCTTCCTTTCACATTCTTTTTTTTTTTT
>VZUA01077533.1:0-27428 GCA_013401035.1 Horornis vulcanius | reverse complement strand
TCCTTGGCTTTGCTGCAGGGTAAAGTTGCACCCTAACATTGCAGTGCCCATTCCAATAGACCCCTCACTGTATTCCTGAAGGAAAGGGCATTTTTCCCAAATAATCCCATTAGCTGGGAGTCCCCAGCACAATTTGTGCCTCTGGGATTCCTGCAGGGATCACTCCTGTCCCTGCTGTCACAGTGCAGAGATCTTTGGTGTCTTCAGTCACCTGCAAATTTACAATTTTCAGTTCAGGTCAATGCTTTTTGACTGTAAATAAGTGCTCAGGTCAGAACACTTATTTACAGTCAAAAAGGAGGTGTTAGAAGGGATGGAAGGCAGATGTCTCCTGTTTATCCAGTACCAGTGATTTCATAACAAGAGAGTCACAGCAAGTTGTGACTAGATTATCTCAGCTGCCAGCAGCACAGCCCAAGCTGTGTTCCCTCCACTCAGCACTGAACTGAGCCACAGCAATGCTCAACTGCCATGACTAGGAAGAAATGCTTCAGAGATAGATATAGATATAGATACAGATTTTTTTTTCTTTTCTTTTGAAATCTGGATTTCAAAAGTAGATACCACATACCTTAAAAAGCTTTGTGCTCCTTGGGGCACAAAGTTTCAGTCTGTGACAGCATTCAGCTCCATGATGTGACCACTGGCTGACCTTTCTGTTGGTGCTGCCTGTGTCAGGATAAAAAGCACAAACCCTTCTGCAGCTACATAGATCTGTCAGCATTGATACTGCTGGGTGAATGAATAGTGTCTTAATCTGAACAAAAACTAAAGCCTTTATGTTTATTTCAGCCAAAGCCTCTTGCACCTGAACATTTCTGCTCAGAAGATTAATATCTTGTCTAGGATCACCTAATTCTTACACCCTCCTCACTTTCTCTTACCCTTACAAGACTTTTGTACTCTGATGTAACAGCTGAGACTCCACCAAAATGCAGAAATTGGGTGAGAAACTTTGGAAGCCAGGTTGGATATTATGCCTTCTACCAACATAAAGCTGAGAAAATAAAAAGAGGTGAATACAAGATGTTTTACAAGAACTGCAAATTCTCCAGGTCAGTGTAAATACACATTACACATACATCAAACCTCTGCTCCAGGCTGTCAGACACAACAAAGTAACCTGACAAGAATTTTGGAGAGCTACATGCTTACCAAACAGTGGTATTTGCTTGAAAAATGAACCTTTTCCACCTTAAGTGTAGTAGCAGGTGTCCTACAGGCAAAACACATATTTGTCTCTACAGCAGAACTCCATCTGAGGATGAATGTCATCCAGAGTATTTAAGGCACAATAAATCAAAACTCTGCTAAGTGCACCAAACCAGGATTACCATACACTGGGAGGAATTGTATCTGTAATATACACACATATTTGAGTGTCTGAGTGCAGGTTCAGGTAGGAATGGGCATTCATTCATAGAACAGACCTCTACATCCATACAGATACTTCATACAGAGACTTCAGGTGTGGAGCAGCACCATGTTCAAAGATTATCTGATTAGTAGGGTTTTTAAGCAGTCTATTTCTCATGACATTCCTTCCCTGTGAAAAGAAAGCAGAGGCTTGTCCATGCATCAGTAATTCAGTCTTAAAAGTCAATTCCCACAAAGTGCTCTTCAGGCATGAATTCTTCACAATCCACCTGAGGGGATTGGGTTCTGGGATTTCTTCCACCTGATGGTCTCCTTGAAGACAGGGACACAGCATGGAAGAAAAGCTGAATAATCTGGCTAAAGTCAGAGGAGAAATCTGTCAAAGAGCCCAGTGTAGCTCTCAGGAGCTCTGAGCTGGCAGAGATCCCCTTGGTTCACATCTCCATCACTTTGATCCATCAGTTTGGTGTCTACAGAAACATCTCCTCAGAAACAGGTGATTAATCAAGCACAGATTCACAAATGCTTGCTTCTTAAAGTAAACAAAGGTAAGTTTCCAGCCCTAACAACTCCAGTAAGAGGTTCAGAGCTCAGAAAAACACAAAGAACACAAGATGTTTTCTCTTCAGACCTGTGGGGACCTGTCAGCCTGTCACTCTGGAGGCTGCAGCCATTCAGCCTTCAGCCAGATTTAGCCAAGAAATCAGGAGGTCAGAGGGAATTCTTTTCTCTCTCCATGCACTCCATCATGAGCAGTGACATCTGGGTCTGTGGAGACTGTTACAACAGGACTGGCTTTAAGGAGGGGCGTGAAGAGAACCAATAACTCACAAATTTGTATCTAGTGGGATGCAGGTGAGCACCAGCAGCTGAAGGGTCACTGCAGACACATCCTCCACTTGTTGCATGCTTGCAAGTCATGCCTAAACATAAACATCACTGAGCTGCTTTATTCAAATCTGGAGTTAAAACCACTATGTGACCTCAAGGATCAGAGTCAGACCCACAGCAAGCCAGGATTACAAACAAGGAATGCAGCCTACCCTTCAGGCACCTCTTTTGATTTGCAAAGTGCAAATGAAGCAGAAGTTATTGTTTGTTTCCTACAAATCTTGCCTCTGGAGCATTTTTTAGATTTGGGGAATTTCCTGTATTGCGTTTTAAGAACCACAGTCTGGAGACCCTGGCAGTCAGCTGGCTGGCAATATTGCCACTCTGACAGGAGAGACTTGCAAGAGAAAGAAAGAGGTTATTAAATCTATTTTGATGTGCAACAGGTTCTTTTCTGAGTCAGGCAATGATGGCTCTGTGAATCACTGCCTCTAACCTTCAAAAAGATTCAGTGTTGAAGAAAACTGACTCTTAACACAAAGAAACTTAAAATCTAAAGCAACTTGCTGAGTGTTTGCACCCAGCTTCTCCCAGCTCTTTTTCCTTGTGGCAGACTCAGGGTTAAAATTACCAAAAGCAACAACCTGATTTCTGCAACTCTGGAGTTGCTCTTGATGCTGGGAATCAGAGACCAGCCTCAGGGGCATATTTAGCAGAGAGAGAGCATTGCTGATCCCTACTCAGACTTGAATCTGGGCTGGCATCAGCACTGGTCCTGTTTGGATGGGAGCCTGTTCCTACACAGCTCTCAGTGGGGCAGGAAAGCTGGCACTGGTTTGGGGAAGAGAAGGGAATTCCTCTTGAGCTCAGGCAGATGCAGATCAAAACCCACTCAGGAGCTTCGATTCTGTAATACTGGGCTTGACTCAGATCTTTCAAAACAAAAATGTGCCTCCTCAGCAGGCAGGAAGCGGTGCTTGGAAAGGGAGTTTGGATAAACCCTGTGTTCACATCTGCTTTCCTTCATACCAAAAATCTCCTCCTGCCAGCTTCCACCTCCTGATGCCCTAGCCCTCCCCCAGACCCAGACCCAGACCCCAGCCCTTCCCCTGGTTGACTCAGACATGCCGAATTCCTTGTGGAAAGCTTCAAAGGGCTTTAGTGCTTTGTCCTGCTAATGAGTTGCAAATAGATTATCACAGCAATCTCTGCTATCCCCATCCAGCTATTGTGCTCCCTGGAGAATAAATACCCGTGTAGCTGTGGTAGGCTAGCACAAGAAAACAAACAGATTACTAGTATAAATGTTCAGGACATATCTGATTTGCCATACCTGCACACAAGTTTTCAGGACTGCGTGTAATTCTTTGTGAAAGAATTCTATTCACTCTGAATGTGGCCACAGGTGGCAAATGAGAACCTGCAGGAGGCATGGCAGCCCAGGGAGAGCTGCTGTGCATGTCCAGTTACAGCCTCAAGTGACCCTGAGACAATTTCTGAGCAAGGAAATAGGAAATGAGCATAATAAATAGACCATGTATTTATAAAATATTTCAAACTTCCTCCCCATTAATATCTTGCACGGACAACGAAATTGCTGTTTCATAACCAGCTGTAAAAAAAGGGTTCTCAAAAGAAGCATCCCTTGCTTGTGGACACTTTATCAGTTTTAAGTGATAGAAACTAAACAGCACCTCTTCCATGTGACAGAGGAGCAGTGGTGGTAAATGTTTCTGAAGAAGGCACACTGAAGAAAAGGAAATAAAGTTAAGTACAGAGCTGAGCACTCTAGGTATTCACTCCCAACAACTCTTGGGCAATCCTAATAACCCTTCTGTCTGGATTTGCACAGCACCTCATTGTCTTCTGCTATCCTGAATTTAAATAAAATCTGCATATCTATCAGCAATCAGCAGAACAGAAACACTGGCAAACATGATGGGGTCTATAGTAGCCTCACTGCCCAAATAAAGATTGCAATTTCACTCTCCATTCTCCAGTTTCAGCTGATGACAGTGAGTTCAAAGGTCTCATGTTAAAAATGCACATCTACCCCATGACATTCACAGCCAAGCCAGAGGTGCTTCCCCACTTTGAATTTTGTAAAAGGTGTTAGGTGGGAGAGGGATCTGTGTTTCCCTGCATAAGGCAGATGATGTCCTTTACACAGCTGGCTGCTGGCAGGGAGCAACATCAGCACATTTTTGACATCTGGGTGGGAAGCTGAGGTGGAAGGAGATGTGTGAGGGACTGACCCATTTTCCCAGCCTGTTCACTAAAGGGCAGCTCAGGCCACAGCCTTGGATGGGATTTCTCACCTTGCCCACACCTCCTCACCTCTGAAGGAGGTCAGCAAAACCCTCCATGTGACCAGGCTACAAACCTATCTGGGGAACTGAATTTTTCTTTCAAACACAGTGAAAATAAGTGGGAGCTGTAAATGGATATTGCCACTGGGATGGTCAAAGCACCAATTCAAGGAAACTGCTGTTGGTTTCTCTTGAGCTGTGTCTGACTAAGGTCTCACCTGACACAGGCTGTCCTCCTGCCTGGAAGGCACTTTCCAGAGTGGCTGGTGACAGAAACAGAAAGGTTAAACTGAGGGTGTGAGGGCAACTCCCTTCAGAGAACGTTGAAGCTAAACATGAAGCTGCTAGTAACAAAGAAAAGGAAAATAAAACCGATGTTAATCTCACTGGAGGAAATAAGCATTGTGTTTCTCATAAAAACTGTTTTTTACTCAAAAATGAGTGTTACATAACAGGTAGGATTTTTCCCCTCTAATCTCTTTGACAGGAGAGTTTCAGCAGCCTGAAAGCTCTCGTTAAAAAAATCATGGCAGGGGTGATGAGAAAGCCATTCATTAACTCTTTTCCTTTAAACTATCAACTCAACAAAAGCCAGTGCCTGAAGATGAGCCAGGTCCAACCTCTGCACTGACAAAAACACTCTGGAGTGGCTAAGGCTGATGCTGGGTGGGCAGCTGAGCCCTCCTCATGGCCAGGGAAGGGTCATCCTCACCCTGGCACTGGCTCCCACCTCTTTGCACTGCCCTGGGCTTGTGAGCTCTTCACTGAGCCAGCCCTTGTTGCCAGCCTAGTTGAGAACTTTCTGTTTTGTGGCAATAATGAGCTGTACTGGCTCTGATGAGCACCAGAGGTGATCCAAGGTAAGCAGCAAGACCATGGAGTCAGGAACAAGATGGGAAGAAGGCAGAAGTGGAGCTGAGCATGTCTAACACCTCACTGCTTCTCCTAACCATGGTTCCCCATTTGTGCTTTGTCTGGATAGATGGCTACCAGATCCTCTCCAATTATCACATCCTGCTCCTGCCACTGACACCAACAACACCAACAGAGGGGGGGAGTTATTTTTGTGAAGCCATATCATCATCTCCTGGTGTTTTCCTTCCACAGAACTGCATCTGCATCATTAAGGTCCATTTTTTTTTAATTAAGCCCTTGAGTCACCCACCAGAACAATCTCTGTGCTGGGAACAGCTCTCTGCTGCCAGGGTGAGTGATATTTCTTCTTTAGGTGATTAAGGACCTAATTGTCCCAAATATGTCACTGGACAGGAGCCTTAGAGAAGACAAGGAGATCAAGTTCACCTGCCTCCAAAAGTCATAAAAAGGACATATTTTGAGCCAAGGCAAATCCCTTGGTAATTGTTTAAATTAAGTCAGTCATGGAGGTATTTTTACAATCTAACTGTGCTGAAGAACTATTTTAGTGGCTGATTGCAGTCATCAATTATTTTTCAAGTGCCCTTTGGTGATAATTCTTCCTAGCTATACAGAAATTACTTTTGCATTTATTCCTTTAATGTAAACATTCTGTTGCAACAGTTCCAATTTTTTTCTTATCCCAAACACCACAAATCCATAAGCAGCTTAACCAGTATATACCCAAAGCCCCAAATTATCCAGGAGACTAAAGAAGAGCAAAATCTTACCTAGTAAGGTAATATTGGCATGAAACACAGACCTCAGGCTGTATTCCTGCATATCTATTTATGTCCACGTAGCTTTAATAAGGGCCCAAACATCTTCCCCAGCCTTTTCCACGCCAACCTCATGCACTGATTCTGCCAAAACAAGTTTCCAACACTCATGATTAAAAACTTTTGAAATTATTTTACTATTGCAAAATATTTCACAGGCAAGTCTGGATTACTTTAATATCTGGCATACGTTTGAACCCTCAGCACATATTTCCTCTATTTCCAATCTTTCCTCCTTCACTGTAAAATTTGATTTTTTTTTTCTTTTCCTTATTACATCTACAAATCTTTATAAACTTAAAAGGTCACCTATATCAAGATGGTGTCACCACATGGTCATTTTCTTTGGCAGAAAAACTGTTTTAAGTGTTTCCTTCCATTCTTCTCTGCCCTTATGCAGTTTTTTTTGTGGTTTTAGCTGTGCCCTTGTAAAGCTTTGGTGTTGCTGCTGTGAAAAAACTCCCAGGAAACCCAGAACCAACACAAACCTTTTAAAAAGAGGGGGTTTTACCCTTCCTCTGTGCCCTGTCTTTGCACAGTGGCCCCACTGACTGCTGTCCAGGTCCAGCACAGCACAGGCCATGCTCTGCAAAGGACACCTTGGGACAAGTGGCTGCAGGGGGCTCTGGGGGCTCCAGGATTGCCTTCCTCCTCTGCAGATGTGGGGACAGAGGGGATTTGCAAAGCCTCAGAGCCCCTGCAGGACCCTTTAGCTCACCCTTGGTGCCACCCCTCGCAGCCTCTCCCTCCCTGGAAGGAGCTGGTCGTGTCTCCTTTTCCCACTTCAGAAACTGTGGCTGCATCAAGGAGAGAGAGGAATTGGAGGGGCTCGTGTTTCCAGCTGTAGAAAGACCCAACAACCCTAAAAGTCCACCTGGAATGCTCCTCCAAAATGAAAGGGATTCCTGAATCCTATGCATTCTGGTCTGAGGAGACACCTGGAACAATGAAGGATGAGACTTTGGTAAGGTTCAAAGCACGTCTGTGCAATCTGATTCCTTCCAGTTGTTGACATCTTACATTTTGTTTTCAGATGGCCTTTATTTGCATTGCCTGAATCACCTTTCAGGTTAATGGATTACTTAAAAACTCTGTGACCAGAGCAGTAGTTAATCTGCTGATATTGTCATGGTGTTCAGACAAATAAGAGTAATGACTGAACAAAGTTGGAAACAAGCTGGGAATGTCTTGCTGGCTAAGATATGAAAAAGTCTCCAGGGTTTGTTTGGTGGAGTACTCCTGTATTAAGTTACATCTCAGGGCTAGCTAAAAATTAATGGGAAAAGACAAGTGCTGTGGGTTACCCAGAACAAGCAAATTGATTGCTGTGTAGCAATCACTAGCTCTTAAACCAGCATTTTTTTTTTGTTTTATTTAATGTTATGTTTTCTCCTTTAAGATTTTTTGCATTAGATATTTATTGTCAGAAGCCTTTTCCAACTTCCTTTCCAAGTAAATAAGGAAATCGTGCTTCAAAGAGCCCAGGGAAGTGTTTGTTATATGAATTTTATTCCCAGACACTTGAGTTCTTTTTTTGCCAATCAATGTTAGCTTGAGTTTAAGTTGAAAATTAGTGAGGAAAAGCAAAAAATCTTGGTCCAAGAGTAAATATACTGCAGCTCAATGAAGTACACAGTTTGCTTTTAGTTAAATATTGTTATAGTTATAAATGTCTTTTTTCAGTTAAATATTACACAAGTTTGGAGTAGGAATGATGAAATTGAAATGCACACTGACCCAGGAGACTGCTTCACTTTCTATTCTTCCTTGAGTTCTTTCTGAGAAGTGAGTTTACTGAGTTTCAGTGTTGAACAAGCCCAAGAAAGCATCTTTCAACTGGCAAAATTTCCCATCTGTTATCAGTTTCAGATCAATTCAGTCTCTGTTCTTGTGGCAAACTGGCCCTGGAGCTGTTTCAATGCTCTCTTTGGCAGATGCTATGGGGAATTTCTGCTCCCTGCCCTATAATGATCCATTTCCAGGACAGAAGGCAAATGCCTTTGCAGTTAGGTGTCACTGAAAATACCAACTGGTCACCAAAGATGCAGACACACAGAATTCTAATATAATGCCTGCAACTGACACTCAGTACCTTTATAACATAAAGCACGTGTATTTTTTTATCACCACCGTGATGTGATTGGGATATTCACCATGGCCAAGGTTTCCTTTCATTTTTGCTCACACTAACTGATAACACTGCAATCTCCACCAGTAATTCAAGTTCCTCCTGTCTTGCAGGGGTTCCACTGACTCGTGTTTCCTGCTCATGAGCCTCTGGACAGTCTGGCTCACCCTGACTCACCTGGCTGGCCCCTGAGCCAGCCCCCTTGAATTCACAGCTGTCAGTCTGAAAAGAGCCACATTCCAGGTGGTGCAGGTACCCCCACATTAAAGGATTTAAAAGTGTTTTTTTGCATGAGAGTCACTGCATGCCAGAAATTCCCCCCATGTCCCTCACTCAGGGTAAAATAGCCACAATTTCATGGCTGTATTCTCTTCTTGTTATTCCCTACTTTTTATACTAATCATAGAGGATAGAAGACTGAGCAGAGCGGTTTTTCTAGCTACTGGCTGAAGTCTTTCAATAGTGGAAGAATCTTTGTGTCTTAAAGTGAAATATGCAGCACTTGATCAACCATCCAGGAGCTGGATCCACATGCTATGGATCAGAGCAGTCCACAATGTTTCCTAGGATCTGTGCCACTCCTAAGAAGAAAGCAGCCTCCAGGCAGTCCCAAAGCTTCCACAGCAGCAGGACACAGAGTAAATAAGCCCCAAAGTGCACACACAGCAATGGGTATCACCTTCTATGTCACGGTGATGCTCTTGCTGCAGATGAGTAGCTGCAGAAACAAACAAACAAACCTCTCCCCACTCCCATTAGTGTGTTCTCATGAGGGCTGTGCTGATATAAATGCAAAATCCAATCCACACATCCTCAACACAGATCAAACCTGTTGTAGATGAAACCAAGCTACCACAGCAGGAAAGCAGATTCTGCTGGATATAACCGAGAACTTAATTCACTCTGGTTTTTTCAATGACAAGAGAAGACACAGCCCATCCAATTAATGCATCATGTCCTGGTTTGCCAGGAAGAGGGAAGAGGCTTCATGGAAGTGCAAATCATCCCCACCTGCTTCTCCCCAGTTCCTCTGCATCCACAGGATTTTGCTGCCAGCTGGGAGAGCACGTCTGAGCAGAGCCCTGGCCGTGATGCCAACAGCACAGAGGACTGTGAATGGCAGATTCCATCAGCAAGGAAACAGAAATCTCCTTCATTTCTCTACTTACAGCCTTGTTACTGGTTTTAATCTGTCCCAGGAGGAATCTGTAGCCCAGATGAAGATGGACAGCTGTGTGACAGATGCTTTGCTTAGAAGAAGCCTCAAAAATAAGTAATTTCTCTGCATACACAACTGGCACCCTAAAGAGAAGTATTTGTCTTCCACTTTCAGTGGAGCACTCGCCTATGGTAAAGAAAATCAAATTTCATGCTTCAAGGCTTAAGCTGATTGCATAGCAAGGCTTTGCTGTGTGCCAGGGACAATTCTTCCTCTTTCTGAAATGTTGTGGAGGCAGATGGATGTGTTATGGATCTCCTCCCAGCTCCCTCCAGAGCTGAGAGTGCAATGAACCTATTTCAACATTATCACTTTGCTAGTGTAACACAGAAAAAGACTTAAGAGCATCTATAAACATTCCCTTTGCTCCCCTAGCCAGGGAGCATCATCTAATGCTTCACACAAGACTGGTTGTGTAGTGAGGGAACGGCCACATGGCCAGGTCCAGCTTTGAAATCTGCAGTTGAAAGGAGTTGCTGCTACTTCAGGGATCTCTGGGGAATACAGGAAAGCAGAGCCATGTATCCCTTACAATGAATACATACATTATTGCAACGATAAAGTCATTTCAATTATTCCAAAATGATGTATTTAGAAACTTTAACCAAAATCTTTCACTCCAAGACAAACAGAAATGTTGAAATATGACACCGTTCTGTCAAACAGAAACTCTCTGGTGTGGGAATACAAATCATAATTAAAACAATGACATGGAAATGATTTGTGTTATAAAAACCCCACTGTGAGAAGCAATCCTGAGTCAAGGCACCTTAGTGAAACCAACTGTATTCATTGAGTGAGTAACACATTTCCTGGGATGTGCTTGAAAGCTGAAGAAGTACTAGTGTTAGGACAAGGGGGAATGGCTCCAAACTGAAAGAGGACAGATTTAGATGGGATATTGAGAAGAAATTCTCCCCTCTGAAGTGGTGAGCCCCTGGCACAGGTTGCCCAGAGAAGCTGTGGCTGCTCCATCCCTGGAAGTGTCCAAGACCAGGTTGGACAGGGCTTAGAGCAACCTGGGACAGTGGAAATTGTCCCTGCCCATGGCAGGGAGGTTGGAACTGGATGAGCTTTATGGTCCCTTCCAGCCCAAACCATTCAGTGATTTTATGATACTAAATCTCTCAAAGAGAGATTTCATAATGAGCACTCATAAAAGACAATATACTTTTGAAGTGCCCATATATAACTGACAAAAGTTAAGGACAAGCTTAAAATATATACAGTACATTAACACACAGAAGATATTTATTTTTAGTTAAGTATTTTCTTAACCAAAATGGAGAGATCTAAAGTTACATCTGGAGTACTGTTTCTACAGCACTTTTGGACATGATTGTGGCATGTCCATGCACAGATATTGCCTGCTCTTTTTATCAAATCCACTGCTTGGGGCATTAAAAGAGAGAGGTCAGGTCTGACTAAGTTAATTCATAGGTGTGTTTTGGGCCAGCCAAACCATTGCAGTTGTTTGTGTAACACCATAGGCCAAAAGGGTATTGCACTGATAAATAGATCCTGATCCCAAGACAGTACAAGTCACAATGAACTCATGGATTTGAGATGGTTTACAACTGACAGTAAAGCATGAGGTTGGAATCTGGCACAGGGGCCATGAAGGAATGAGCAAACCACAGGAGCCAGATGTGATCTGTCCAGCACATGTGCTAAGGACCACACTGCAAGGTTAACCCTCTGCTGGCTGCTTCTGCCTGCTTCACTGGGGGCCTTGGCAGGCTGAGGCTGTTCATGACCTGTGCCCTGAAGCCGAGTGCAGCAGTGTCCCAGAGATGAACTGGGAGGCTGCAGAGGTGGGCAGGGACTTCCCCTTCCTTTCAGGATGGAGGGGAGACAGCAATTTCCCACTGTGCTCCCAGAGCCAAACAGCCAGTGGCTTCACTGCAGGATCTTATAGCTGGAGTAGCAAAGCCCAAACCAAGAGCAGCATTCAGGTGTCTGCTGGGGGGGGAGGAGGAACAGCTTCATTCCCTCTCTGCAGCTACAGCACTGTAATTACATGCTGTGATGGAAAACACAACCCCCTTTGCTGCTCAGCAAAGAAATCCAAGTCAAGAACTGCTACGTACCAGAAAGCTCTGCTTTGTCTGCCTTGGAAAACATCCTCTCTGAAAACATCTCCATCACCCCCATCACTGCAATCACTGAGGAATGGGAACTGAAGGACTTTTTCAAGTCAATCTTCCTTCATTTTTACACATTTTCAGAGCCATTGTACTTTCCTACTGGCCACACTGCTGGGGGACAAGTGTGGCAGGTCCCCTGCCAGGCGTTTCCTTGGCAGGCCAAGTGACACATCCTAAGTCCACAGGCCAGATTAAGGTTTATCTCTAATTAAATGGCTCACTGAGTAAGCTTTAATAGGATGAAGGATCCAGGAAGTATCAGAGGCTTTGTTGGGGAGATGCCTTGGTCTAGCACTATGCACGTGACTTGGTTCTGTTTAAAAGCATGCTAACACCACTCCTTCCCACTGGTGTCAATGCCCCAGCTTTACTGTGGCAAAATTTCATCAAAACACTCATTTTCAGCTCCTGGAACCTTTAAAATAAATTATTTTCAGTATAAATTTATGGTTATTAGAGACAAAAATGAGTTCCATAAAAGTGAAAATTGAATGTAGCAAAGATTTTCAAGTGCATTCAAGGCTGGAAATGGTTGGAGTTTCACTTTTGGAATATCCTATGTCAGTGTGGAAACTCATAAACTGTTTATCATTGTGTAATGAAATCTTCAGATCTTAAATCTTCAGAAAGATAGGGAACTCATAATTTTTTGAAGAGATG
Organism: Horornis vulcanius; assembly: GCA_013401035.1. NCBI lineage: Eukaryota > Metazoa > Chordata > Aves > Passeriformes > Scotocercidae > Horornis > Horornis vulcanius. The sequence continues at coordinate 15,063 of VZUA01077533.1, read as the reverse complement.
GATTTGAGTGTGCTTTTTCCCTTGCTCTTTTCAAGTCATACTTAACTAATTTTGCCTTGCAAGTCTAGCACTAATTAAATGAGTATTAAATCAGAAATGTCCATGGAAGATTTAAAATGGAGGGTCTGGGGGACACAGACCATGCCTGGTAGAGGGCAACAAAATGAGTGTATGGGTCTTGAAAAAATCTCTTCTCAATTGGTATGTAAACCTGCAGAATAATTCTGTTAAAGGTTGTAGGGTGAGGAAAAAGCCATGAAGGGACTGGAAAAACACAAAATCCAAACCAGCTCCTGATTGAGAACAAGAGTGCTCTGTAGTACCCTGGCTCTTTCACTTTTGTTTCTATTCTTTTTGAAAGGAAACTCCCTCAAATGAGATAGGACCTCCCTAAAAGCTAGAATGAATAGCCACAAAAACTCCCTTCAGCAGGCAGGAGTCTTCATCCAAGTTAGCTTGCCACTTTATAACTGATTCTTCAGTTGAAAAGTTTCTCTCTCAGACAAAATTTTGTTCTTAGGAATTTATGAACTGTGATAAACAAAGCAGAAGGAGTCCAAAGTATCACACTGACTTTCCTGAGAAGTCATAGGAGGGGACCATGAGCTCACTTTCGAGAAGATGTTAATCTTCTCCATCTGACATTTGTGTTGGAATTACAGATCTGAACTGTTTTGGCAGAGAGATTGATTGTCTCAAAGAGCCAGATAAATAAACTGTCTGCTGCCACGTTGAACAGGGATTGGGGGATTATTTTGCTACATTATGATGTAGAAAAAAAGATTAAATTTCCTCCAAATGGAATACTATTGAATACAACGTGGTTACGCCTTCTAAAAATGACCTCAATAATCAGGGGAGATTAAGAGATCTTGATTTTAATTTTCCCCTGTAATTATAGAGAAAACTCCCACCTGCATCCTGGCATTTAGGTTGTAGGTGTTGAGCAGGAGCCAAAATTTCATCCCATCCTGCAGCCAACAGCATGGAAGTCACCTGGCTCAAATGTCTGCACTTGGATTTGAAGTCCCTGTTTTCCATGGCTGCACAGTCAGCAGAGGTGCTACCTTTGCTGATTTAAAAAGTATCAGCAGATAGTTATGGATTTGTTTATAACCCATTCTGTGTGAGGTGAAGGTGTCAGAACTCCAGGGAAAGTTAATGGACACACCCTAAAGCATGGACACGCCTTTCCAAAACTTCTATCTGGTGGAACAATTGGGAGAAAAGCTTGCAAGAAGGAGCCTTAGAGGTTTGAAAACCAACCAACCAAACCCCAAAGTGCCATCAGATACAGAAAGCTCAAAATGTACCTGATGTCCATGTACTGTGGCAATAATCTTGTCGAGAGCAGGGTGCAGAAGCACTGGCAGCACTGGGAAGGAGCTCCTGGCAGCAGTTACTGTTCACAAGCACCTGTCTGTGATGTACCAGCTCTACAGGAGAAGCTGCAGAGGACAGGACATGGATAGGACAGCTCAGGAAGGACATAGACCTATTGGAGTGAATCCAGATGATGCTCAGAGGGCTGGAACACCTCTCCTGTGAAGAAAGGGTGAGAAAATTAGATTTGTTCAGCTAAAGAAGATTCCAGGGAGCCCTCAATGAAGCCTTTAAGTAATTGAAGGAGGCTCATAAAAGAAGAGGGGACAGACTTTTTAGTAGGGCCTGTTTCGATAGAACAAGGGGTAATGGTTTTAAACTGAAGGAGCATCGATTCACATTAGTATAAGAAAGAAGTTATTTACAATGAAAATAATTTTACACTTAAGGTGGCAAAAAAACTGGCACTGGTTGCCCAGAGAAGCTGTGGATGCTCCATCCCTGGAAGTGTCCAAGGCCAGGTTGGACCTGGGACAGTGGAAGGTGTCCCTGCCCATGGCAGGGCGTTGGACGAGCTGAACTTTAAGGTCCCTTCCAACCCAAAGCAATCTGTGATTCTAAGATTTTATTACACAACTTGAATTCAGCAAACTCCGTGCCTCTCTGCGCACATAACCAGAACCTTAATGCCTTTACAAAACCAGCTTCCACCGTTCTCTGGTGGAAAAGTTTGCTGTCAGAGAGTTTGCGCGGAGATGCTCCAGCTGCGCTGAGCAGCGACCGCACATCTTAGCAGCGATCCCGCACTTGGGGGAGGCGGAGAAAACGGCGGCACCCAGGAGGGCAGGGCGAGAATCGGGGAGAGGACGGAGGGAAAGCCAGGAGAGGAGGGCTGGAGCAGAGAGGAGGGAGGCCCCGGCCGAGGGAGGGTCCCTGCGCCCCGCCCGCTCCATCCCCCGGCGGGGCGGGCTGAGCGCGGCGGCCGCCGGGGGCTGCATTCGCTGCGGGACAGCGGCCGTGAGCCCCCGGAGCCCCCAGGCCGGCCCTGCCGCCCCAGCCAGCCCCAGGATGCTGCCGGCGGGCGGCCCCAGCCCCGCGCAGACCTGCGGGGCCGTGCTGGTGGCAGCCGTGCTCCTGCAGTCCGTGTGTGTGGCCGTCACCTTCCTCTACTTCACCAGCGAGCTCCGACAGGTCTGTGCGGGGGCTCGGCGGCGGGTGGGGACCCTGCTGTCCCCGTTCTGTCCCCGGGACAGGCCGGCTGGGCGGGCGGGGGCGATGGAGCAGCATCCCCGGGCCGGGCTGAGCCCCGCTCCCCCGGACAAAGAGCTCCGCTCCCCTTTGTCCGCAGCACGGCCGGGCCGGGGGCGGGCGCTGGGAAAGGAGCTCGAGGCCGGGACAGCTACAGAGTGTCGGAGTCGAGAGAACAAAGTTATGCGCTTTTGCAGGAAATGTGTTTCTCATTAGAGCGCGAATTCGCCGTCTCATCACTTTTGCGGTGCGGGAGGGCCGGGTGGAACAGGAGCCGTCAGCTGCACGGGGCAGGCACCGCCGAGAAAAGCTCAAGCGCCTCGTAGATGCTTCAATACATGGTTTTAAGGCTGTGACTAATCCTAAAGGAACTGCACCAGACGGCAAACACCGCTGAATTCCGCAGAATAACTTGTAAAATCCCCATTGTATAGTCTAGATGCTTTGGTCGCCTTGCAGCCACCCTTGAGGCCCGCCATCTGCTGCTTAACTCTTCTATCTTCTTGCAAAACGTCATTTACACTCCAAGAAATTGAATTGAATTTAGTTGATAGTCCTGCGTGTGTGGCCCTGCCTTTCAAGGACCCTTCTTACTCAGGGTTTCCATGAGCGTCTCACCCCAAATTCACTGTCCTGCTGTTAAGTTGTGCCTGGATGTTGCTACTTCTGGCACACAGGTAAACCTACCTGCTAGTAAGTGTTCTGTACATCTACAACTGCAGAAAGTGTTGCATAAATGTGAATTACTATTGTATATGTGCACTTAGTAATGCATAACTAATTACATCATTAATAATAATGTAGATGTGCATATTACATATATGTATTACATATATGCATTTATTCCACATTAGATTTAATAGGTGGAGTCTTCTGAGATGTCAGAGTTCTCTGTGAAGCAAAGGGTGTGCAGGGCTCTGCAATAGGAACCAATGCTCATACTCTCAAAATGTATAAAACAAATTTTCCTGCTGAATTTATAGCTATGGCTGTCCAATGAGGGAGTCACAGAAATTAGGTTACATGATTGGTAATGAAGAAAAATATATAAAGACATCTTAATTTCCTCAATGCACACAGTTCAGAGTCCCTTGCTAGCAAACGTGCCAATTTAAGTAATTAATAACCACACTTATCTTTTCCTTCCGTCTATTCAAACATGTACACCTGGGACACAACCACATCCCAAGGACTTACTGAAAATACTACTCACAGTTTCTCAAGAACAACAAGCATGCATTTGTTGTGAAGGGAAAAATCTGTCCACACTGAAGTTGTGTGGGCTGCAAACAAAGGTTCCTGGCTCTGGAGGGGGTACCTTCACCACATATTCCTGCATGTGTCTTTTGGTGCACAATAAACAGGAAAAACCTCATCTAGACACAGCCTGCTACCCCACATCCACAGGGTGCATGGAATGTGGAATAAGTCTCTGTAGATAAACTATGATTTTTGCCTGCACTTTTTTCTTCCCTTTGTTTGATATTGCATTTCTCCACCTTCACCAACTTACTGTGGCTGCACAGACTGCAGATATTTCTATCTTAACAAAAAGCATGCTGGTAACTAGCAGGACTTGTCCACTACAGCTGTAGTAACCTGATTAGAACTAGGAGTATGACATTTGTTTAACTGTTCTGCTTTAAGAGGAAGTACTGAGACAATGAAGTTCTTCTGCTTCAGGATACAGGGCTGCAGGGAAAACAACCTCAGGCTTCCTTCTTTTTCGAAAATAGTCCAGTAACCACTCCTAACATAGGAGAGAGGCTCTAAAAGTTAAGATTCCTGCAGGAGTTGGGTCCTGAAAGGGTTCAGTGCTGCAGATAAACCTGATTTGAGTAAGTCTTACAAGAGAAATTCCAATCTCTCAGTTCCATAAGGTGCTGCTGCAAGGTTGCATTCCCTGAGGATTTCAAACTGCATACAAAGCAAGCCTCCAGTGCCAGGAGAGTAAAGATGTTTTGGGGAAAAGTGAGCAGGAAGGTGGAGGCAGGGGCACAGGACTGTTTGTTCCCAGATGGGAGGGNTAAAGATGTTTTGGGGAAAAGTGAGCAGGAAGGTGGAGGCAGGGGCACAGGACTGTTCCCAGATGGGAGGACAAAGCTGGGAGCTGAGCTGTAACAGGTCTGCAAGAGAATAAATAGGCACAACTTGCCTGTGTTTGGCTTTTTTTTTTCTTAAACTCGTCAAACGACTTTTTATAGAAGCTCATTGTATAATTAAATTGGTCAGAGCCTGTAGTTTTACCTCAATGAGCACACAATATTAATCACTTTGAGTTCTTGAAATCTGATTTAAAAATACCGCTGTACTCCTTGGCAAAGACACAGAGACCCTCACAAACACTCCCTTTTCCTTCTTTACCTACAAAATACATAATTTCAAGTACTAGCTGAAGCTCAGTAGAATCTGCTGCTGCAGAAGGTGGGACTTGAAGGAGGTGAAATCTCCACACCCTGTAGCAGGAAATCTCCTCCTAAACGCCTTTGTTTTGTAACAGTCAGGAAAAGCTTGGAGTCTGAAGGAGGAAATCCATTTGTTGCTTTCAATACCCCAGTCTCAAGGGCAGCTAAAAACTGGAACTTGCAGAAATGCATCTGTTTAGCAAACAAAACCAAGCTTCTTTAACACAACAAAAAAAAGTGAAATTTAAATGCTACTACCAGGATTCCATCTGAATGCTTTGCTTGTTTCTTGCTGTTTCCTTCCCGTAGTGCTTTGCTGGCTCCACAAGCCTGCCCAGTCTGTAGCTGATGCAGCAGGAGCCCAGTTCAAAGCAAACAAGGGCTGCTCTCAGGTTCTGTGCTCCCACACTGACCAACAGCGCCAGCTGGAGTCACATCCACAGGGAGCTTGGAGAGAGCTTCCCACTAGGAGACCTCTCCCAGTCAGATGCCCTTGGAGCCACAAGGAGTTTTGCCAATCTCTTCAATCCTAGCAGAAAAATGCTTTCTTCGTGACTAGAGATATTTGATATTTTCATGTCAAAAACATCTAGCATTATAATTTAATTTGGACTCAAATGTTGTTTTGGTCGTCTGGACTATTAGGACAAATGCTGTTAGGAGAGACCCAAAACTGGGTATGGGGAGGATATGGTACAGATATATATAACAGCAAAGGTCTGGATTATAAGTGCAACTGGCTGAAAAGACAGCATAGAAAATACTTTTAAGTTCTAGTATTTGATTTCATCTTCAATAATTTGTTTAAAAAAAATCTTGTGCAAAAGAAATGTTTCTAATGCAGAACTGGAGAATCTAAATTTGCAACATCAGGGATTTGGATGTTGAATTTTCACAAAACCTATTAAGTTGAATTCTGGGTACCAGATTTTTGTCCATGGAGATAATGCAAGCATATTTTTGCATGTGAGGTATGCCCTCATATTTAAATACGTCAGATCAGGGTGAATTAAATCCTCTTGTTCATATAGCCCTACTTGCACCATACTAGCTTTAGAGAAAGTGTGTTTCTTAGCACTTAGTGAATATAGTGACATACCACAGCTGCAAACACATGGATGAAAATTCCTGGCTTTTCCCTCTGCTGCAGCTCCAGGACTCGTACTCCAAGAGCGGCATCGCCTGCCTCACCGGGGAGGAGATCGGAAATTCCATCCAAAACTTGGAGCTCATCGAGAGCCAAGACAGAGAAGCTGACCCCTGCTGGCAAGTAAAGTGGCACCTGGGAAAGTTAATTAAAAAGGTATTTGGGAACAGCGAGCTCGGTGATGTTACAGCTGAAGGAATCCTCATGGCAGAATAAAGGAGGCTCAGAGTGTTTTATTGCGAAGCAGTTGTCAGGCTACAGCTCCAGCTGCAGAGTGCTTGCACTGAAGCAAAAGGAAAAACAACCCATAAAAGTGGTTTCACTGCATTCAGGAAATAGCAAAGATTATCAGCTTGTGTTAAGCAAATTCCAGGGATGGGCTGGCTTGTCTGAAATACCTCAGGGCAAAGGGTTTCTACCTGACCATACAGACTGTGGTGCTGTCAGAACTGTCTCCCTCTTTGGAAATACAAGGACACTGGGGAGAGAAAATGGGATTAAATGTAACACAGGGAGAGGTACAGAAGTGCCTAAGAAGTGGTCCAGTCCTGAGCTGTGTGATGCAGTGATGGAGGAAAGAGCAAGTGAGTACACAGCATCAGGCACAGCACCTTCCCAACGAGCACCTCCTTCGTGACTTACACACAGTACACATAATTTTGGCTGCAGAGAACAGAGTCAGTGTAGCTGAAAAATCACAGAGGTTAAAATCTTCTGGAATGGCTTTCAAAATCCCATCTCTAGCACATAAACAAACTCATCTGTAGAAATTCTCTTCTGGCTGAAATTTCCTGGCAAAAAAAAAAAAAAAAGAGATCTTGCAGTCAAAACACATTCTCTATTTGTGTTCAGAGATCTCAGCTCCTTTGGTGGAAGCTCTGCCAGTGAAGTCCCTGAACTTCTGCACAGAAAAAGCATTGTTTTAATTGGTGGATGTTTACACATCTAATACACCTACTAGCTCCCTGATTGCTTAGAAAAAGGTAGCCTGGGTGCCAGAAATAAGTTACAATTACAATAGCACTACTATTAGTGTTAGGGTAGATGGCTAAATAGAAATGTGACAGGGCAAGACCCATCAATAATTGGCATTACAAGCCTTATTAGCCACCCAGGTAAATCATCACCACACTTGCTGCTGCTGCACCACTGTCCATACCACTCTGGTTTGTTTCAGCAGTCAGCAAACAGTTATGATGAAGAAGGGGAATTCACAACGTAAAATATGCTGAATTAAGAGCTTAGATAGATAGGTAGAGGTATGAAAATAAACCAAATTTAATTTCTCAGATATAGGACCCTATAGTGTACATTGCCAAGCATTCTGCAAATGGAAGCTGGTGCTTCTCTTATTTGAAAGAAGCACGAGATTCAGATTTTTCAATAGACTTTATGCCTGAGCTCTTGAAAATGTTTTCCCATGCTTTCATTGCCTAAAAGATGTAACATAGAAATTCTTTATTACAGCCAACTAGTAGGTGCTTTTTTTTCCTATTTGCTTGTTGATCAAATCCAGACTCCCCTTTATTCATGAGTAAAAAAAGGTCTGTCTTTTTGTGCACCTGTCAGCTCCAGCTGACAAGTTAATTCATTTTCTCTGTGTTTGTTGGCAGATGATGTCAAGAAGCTACGAGGAAAACATATCTGCAATCAATGGTATTGTAATAATTTTATTATCTGTGGTAAAAAAGAGCTGCTAGTGGCACTTGAAGTGTAATGACTTGATTTTTTAAAAGTGCAGAAAACTGATTTAGATCTTGTATTGGCATCAAGTCATCAAAAAATGGTTACATATTGCTAGAAGGTAAATTTTCAAGAGCCAGAATTGCTATCATGTGGGCAGAGCAAGGTAACCAAGGTGGATGCAGAAGACTCAGCCTGTAGATCTCAGTCCCATGTGTTATGGGGGATGTTTAAAAAGCCCTCCCAGTACCCCAGCTCCTGGAACAGGCAGCACAGAGCTGCAGAGATCAGTTAAGGAATGGCTCTGCTGCAGCTCACATTAAAGATGCTGGGGGAAAGCATTGCAACCTCCAAGTGGAAATTCACAGGGAGATTAGGAATATTTAACAATAAAATTGAGTGCTGTGGGTTATTTTATCTGTTGATAACTTGAAGGCAGAGGGAGGAGAAAAGGGAGAACAAAGAGGCACATAAAGACATTTCACGAGCAAGAGTAAAAGCGGAATTTGAGCCTTATTAGCCAATAATTAGCCATCAGTCTATGATTCAGTCAATTAAAAAAGTGACATACCTGTCCCTTAAAATCGAGTCAGATGGAACAGATGTGCTTTCTAAAGTCCTCGCTCCTGATGTGGGGTTTCTTTTCCCCTTTAGTGGAGAGGACCCTGACGCTGCCGCAGGCGGAGGGGCAGCAGCCGCGCGGTCCCACCCGCAGGATCGCGGCGCACCTGACGGGCAGCAGCAGCAGGAGGAGCTCCCTGGCCTCCCGCAGTAAGGACAAACCTTTAACAACAGTTAAACACCACAGAACTGATGGAATTGCTCTCCCATTGCTGGCCTCGTGCTCACAAACACCTTTGGATACTTGTGTTGAGTTAGTAGTAGGAAACAAACCATCTTGTCCCAGATGCTGGTTTTTTTCTGCTAATTCTCACCAAACAGAGGGAAAAACCCATTTCCTCTGGGCACCTCCCTAACTCTTCTCTTGGCACCTTCATTAGGGGCAAAAAGAAATTTAAATGTACTTCCTAGTGTTAAGATTTTTCTTTCATTTCCATCTGTTGGTTGTGCGAGTCCAGCTGCTATGGTGACAGACCTATTAGAAATGTGAGACAGACAGGAGAGACTTGACATTCAGACCATGTTAATGAAGGGCTTGGTGGGCTTTCTGCAGCTTTGGAGGGTATCAGACACTAATGGATATTTTAACTTTGTTACTAAGTAAAAACATTTCTTTCCTCTTATTTGGGAGCACAAATATTAAAAATAAAGGCAGTTCATGTTAATTCCCACATAAAGCTTACTTATGGACCATCAAATTGTTGAGAACAGACCTAATGAACTGCTGGGAAGAGCAGGTGTCCTTACCTTGTTATTAAAAACCAGGCTCCTCAGCTAGCAGACACTTGGCTTCACTATCTCTTTTTTAAGTTAACATTTCTCTTTTTTTTTTTCCAAGTAAATTCCTTGCCCAGAAGAGGAATTGGACACAAAATAAACAACTGGGAATCCTCAAGAAAAGGCCACTCCTTCCTTTACAACGTGGAGCTGAGAAATGGCGAGTTAGTGATACCCCAGACGGGCTTTTATTACATCTACTCACAAATTTACTTCCGCTTCCGTGAAAACGAGAACGAGGACTCAGATCTGTTGGGACAAATCAGAAACCCCAAACAGCTTGTCCAGTATGTTTACAAACTGACTACTTACCCCGAGCCCATTTTGCTCATGAAAAGTGCAAGGACAAGCTGCTGGTCTAAGAAGGCGGAATATGGACTTTATTCCATCTATCAAGGTGGTGTGTTTCAGCTGAAGAGAGAGGACAGGATTTTTGTCTCTGTCAGCAACAGTGACATAGTTGACATGGACAAAGAAGCGAGTTTTTTTGGAGCCTTTATGATCGGTTAGAACATGAAAATCATGATCCCAAACAGCCCAGCTTTTCTAGTGAGGGACAACTTAAATTCCTATAAAATAGGGGACAGCAAGCAAAAGCTGTGCTGATACCAACGAGAGCAGACTGCCCTTTCTCAGCTCACTCACAAGTTGTGTCCCAGCAGCCAGGAAGAGCAGCAGCAGCTGGCTGTGGGTGGCAATGCTCTGTGCAGGCACAGGCAGCCAGCCTGGGAATGTGTGAGGGATTCACAGCCCTCAGGTGATCCCTTTGGGCAGGTAAGCACTCACCAGCAGCAGAGATGCTCCAGGCTGCCTCAGCTTTGGCACGAGGGATGGCACATGCCCCAGGTCTGGTTACTCAAGGCTGAGGCTGGATATCAAATTTTATTTGTGGTCTCCATTGGGACCCTGTCTCAAACACGTCAGCTCCTGTAAGGAGCCTTTGTACAGACTGTGCCCAAGTGCCCGTGGAATTTCTCCAGAAGTTTTTGGAGCAGGAGTTCTGCAGAAGCTGCACGCCTTCATCTCGTCTAACAAAGCACTTAAGCACCTAATTAATTTTAAGCACACGAACAGTCTGACTACATCAGGGCATCCACAGGCTTGAAATTAAGTATGTGCTTGAGCATTCTCCAGGATCATGTCTTGAGTAAACACATTTGTCTTGTGTGGGATATTGTACATAAGAACAGCTGCTGGAATGGCACTGAAGAGCTTTTGAAATTAATCTATGTTTTGATCAACATTTTGTAACAGTGCCTATTTACTTAATTGCTGTGCTGCAGACATCTCACCAGGCTCCCAGTAAGTTCAGTAATGCAGTTGCTGTTACATTTGTTGACAACAAGAACTGGATCCAGAAAAAAAAGGTGTGTTTCTGTAAATACTGAATTCTGTGAGAAAATTTGCAGCAAGTTAGGCATGACAAGATTCTTCCATGTTTATTTGTACTGGTCTGTGTTTGGTAGGATGTAATGTAGAATAACACACCCCAATGACTAACATTTTAAGGAAAACAGGCACAACTGTGTACTTACAAATATGCTGCTTATTTAGGTAATGCTGTAATTATTTGATTTTTTTTTTTTTTAGGAATGGGCGGAAAATTTTCACAATTTTTTTATGAAATACATTTTTTTTTTAAAAATGAACAGTATATTTTTTACTCAATGAAAATGACTATTTTGTATTAAAAGGATTTGAAAGTTTAGACTGTATGGGCTCACTGCACAGCAAAAGTCAGGTAGTGTAAATCAGTACATCTGTAGCATTGTCAGTGGAGGAATAACAAATTGCACCATGAATGCATTTTGCCCAGATTCAGATGAAACAATGGGAAGGTTGGAAAAAAAAAATACTGGAGGGAAAAGAAGACAGTTCTGCAAATGTTACTTTACATCAACAGAGTGATAGCAGGATAAAGTCTGTCTGTTTTTTGAATGCACCGGGGTTGCCGTGGGAACCCTCCCATTCACCTGCATGTCCTGGTAATTAAATCACAGCAGCCCCTGCAGATGGGCCTCAGCAGTAAACAGCCCTGCCTCAGCTCCCTGCCCAGCCAACAACAGGGGATTAACACCCCCAGCCCCTGGGTTCATCTGGCCCTGCAGACAGGCAGGTAGGTGTGCTCACTTAAACACCTGTGTTGGAGCAGCAAGAGGAGAATTTCAGGAATACCTTTGTTTTGGCAGGTTAGGGAGAAGAAACACGCTGGTATAAGCTGGGAATGATGAGTTTTAACTTCTGCCTGCTGTTTAACAGTGTCACACGTGCTGTTTTCAGTGGCAATCAAATATGTGAAATTCTTCACCTTTTACTGGAACACTTTGATTTGCCTCCTTCTCAAATCATCTGTTTTGACAGAGAACAGAAAACCTTTCCATAGTTTTCTTTCTGATTTCAGTATTTAATTCAGAAATTTTCTCCCTGCCAGAAAGGCTGGAGACCAGAGCCATGCCCTGCATACCTGTATATCTTTTACTTTGGAGAAATGACTTTTGTAGGTTCTTTTTGCAGATGGACTGGGCTTGGCGATTTCAGCACAGGACTAATCCCCTGCTATCAGGTTTGGTAGCTGCATGCAGAGCATATTGCAACAGGAATCACACCAAATAATAATTTTCTGAGTGATCTGAAGGCATGTTTGCCAGATTTTACCTTAGGGGAAGATTATCAAGGGTTATCGGACAGGACACCTTTGAAGAAGAAGGGAAAAATATGACAAGTTCTGTTTGTGCTGTGTCCTGACTCACACTTCTCATCTCACTTTATTCTGAATGACATATGTAGCAAATTTTTATAGGTTGTGTTAACGTGTGAATATTGTAAATTTTCTACATGTCTTTTATATAAAAACGTTTTTACTGAATAGTTATTTAGTCTCACAGTAATTATTGGTGTCATCCTATGGCTTCCATAACAAACCTATCTTTAATCATTTCCCTGACATTGATTGGTATCAGATGTAATCAACTAAATGCCTGAAATGGTTGCAATGCAAAGGACAAAATGCAACCCATTGAGTAATGCCATATTGTGTAATTCCATATAACTGGCTTCCTGATCCCAGTTGCTGAACAGCATCTGGAAGCAGTAGGCTGAAGAAATCCCTGGAAATGATCTTGTGACCAGAGGACAAAATTCTGAGCATTTCCCTTGAGGTACTTCTCATGTTTATGGGCTTTAGCAATATTTAAGCACTGGGAATTCTTATTTAGTAGCAAAACATCTGATCTTTACCCATTATCCAACTACAGTAGAAGATGCTTGTTCAGCCTGGAGAAGAGAAGGCTCTGGGAGACCTTACAGCATCTTCCAGGACTAAAGAGGCTCCAAGAGAGCTGGGAAGGGACTTTTCACAAGGGCACAGAATGACAGGGCAAAGGGGAATGCACTCACACTGCCAGAGGGCAGGATTAGATGGAATATTGGGCAGGAATTGTTCCCTGTGAGGGTGGGCAGGCCCTGGCACAGGGTGCCCAGAGAAGCTGTGACTGCCCCTGGATCCCTGGAAGTGTCCAAGGCCAGGTTGGATGGGCAGCTGGGATAGTGGAAGGTGTCCAAGGGATCCTCTTCTCTCTGAAGTTGGGGAGTGAGTCTGAGGAAGAGGGACACGATGCCCAGGTGTGACCCAGTGACACCGTGAGCTGCAGCACAGCCAAAAGCTGAGTCTAAACCTCTGAATTAGTGACTGCAGAGCACAGCTTTGCTGATTAATAAACCAGCAGTGCTTTGAAGTCTGCTTGCAGATATTACTGCCATATAAACAACTGTAAAGTAATTTGAGCTCATTCTGTGCTTTACATTATTAAGCTGGATTATTGCTATTCCATCAGCACTCCTCAGTGAGGAGAGTTGCTAAACCATAACCTTTGAAAGCATACACCAGGTGCTACCTTCTGCTGTAAACCACATTTATAACAGCAGTCAAAACACCTTCTGTCCCTGGATATAATAGAAAAACTGAATTTGCTTTTCTCTGAGTTCTGGAGGTACATAATTTTAAAATGAATCCCTGCCTTGAAGTCAGTTTTCCAGTTTCGTCTTCTCTCCACAATAAACACATAATGATTGTAGATTCAAAGCCCTCAGATATTTCCATGACAACAAACACTGATATAAACAAGAATTAGAACTTTACTGGATGAGAAGAAAATTGAAAGGATGGAACATAGGAGAGAGATCTCAAAACTCCACAAATAGAAACTCTTCTACCTCATTTCCAGTGCTCAACGCAGTTTTGAAGCTACTGAAGAGAAACAGGAATAATTTAGGAGTTCCATGAAAAGTATAATGTGTTTTCTAAATTATCTTTTTAATATCTGGTTTGCTCATACATCCAGCTAGTGGATAAATAGAATAAAAAGTACTTAACTTCAGTCCCTTTCTCTCATTGCAGTAAGACCAATGACTTCACTCTTGTCTTGTTGGCAACATGAAACTAATATTCTTGCAGCTAAGGGCTGGTAGATAACTTTTGGGGGTCTAAAGACATCTTCTCTCACAGTTCTCACCTCTTCTATCACCACTCTCTGTACCACTGTCCTTTAGCACATGCAAAACCAAAACAGGAATCCCTGCAGTGTTGGTGGGATGACAAATCTTTATATTCCATCCAAATTTGGCCTGCAATTACCAAAGAAATCAAAAAGAAAACTAAAGCTGCTTTTCTTCTCTCTCACAGACATTTATTTCTGGCCCTGACCCAGCCCCATGCAGGAAAAGCAGCCAGAGGGGCCCTTGACTCATGATACCCTTTTAAGGAGGAGATCAATGTTGCTGGATTTGAAGTACAGCTGCCAGTTCTGATCCAATTGGCTCACAGCACATCAAACTCCCAAGGAGTTCAGGGTTAAATCATTGCATTGCAAGCTCAGGTTGTCTGGAGTGTGCAGATCTGGTGCTCACTCACTGTCAGGTGATTTTGGTATACACACCACAATTTAGTTGTTATTCTAGAAAAGAATAAATTATTTTCCTGGGAAAAACAAACACTTTTCTCTCCCTGGGGAAAGAGAAATAGTCATTTTTGACAAGACACAGTTCAGCAAAAACTGAAAGAATTCCATGAAGGTTCCTCTCTACATAGAAAGTCACATTAATAGCTTTGGGCCATTTTCTCTGGTAAATATCAACATCCTGCAGCTAACACCACTGGTCTGAGAATGGATTAGGGAAAATAAACTTTTAAAAGGAGTGAGATACTTCCTTACAATAATGCAAAGTATTTGGCAGCCTAACCACAGAAGCAGTTGCCATCTCCTCCATAATATAAAGCAATGTCATGTAAATTAGATTGGGGACACAATTCTAATATGAAATAACTTTACCTTGGTGGTATAAAGCCCATGATTTTTATTCAGAGACATATAACACAACTATACAGGCAGCTGGGCAAAGTGAGAAGTACATTAGGCTCTTCTTCCATTTCAACTGCAATAATGTGCAGCCATCCCTCATAAAATTTAACAACTGTTGAGTAACTTGCTGCAAAACTGTCTCACAGTTCATGTGCAGGAATGAGAATACTGATTGCAGTGAAACTGCAAAAATATATCATCCAAATTAGGATATGGACAAGGCACTAAGGCTAATGCTTGCATGATTACAGAAGGCACAAATTATAGAGAATGGGCACATTCAGAGGCACAGAGTAACTCAGCATTGTGGCACACCACGCTGGTGCTCTATCTACCCTCCAAAAGCCCTGCAGCCCGAAATAGGAATGCCAGTGCTGGAGTGCACCCAGGGGAAGAGCACAAACCTGCTTCCCTGCTGAAATTATGGAGCTTGGAGCAGCCCGGGCTGATAGACGGTGTCCCACAGCAGGGGGTAGGAATGGGATGAGCTTTAAGATCCCTT
>VZUA01077527.1:0-27462 GCA_013401035.1 Horornis vulcanius | reverse complement strand
GGGGGGGTCTTGTTCTCCTCAGAAGCCTTTTTTATCTCCCCTGCTGTCATTTTCAGAGCTCTGACTCGAGGTTCGCCAGCCCAGGGACAACCTCCTCCCCAGCATTCCCTCCCGGGGCAGGGAGGGACGCGAGAGCCACCCCGCTGCCACCTTCAAAGGCGCCGTGACTCAGCCCGGCGTTCGGGGGCTCTTTGCTGGGTTCGGAGGAGGATGAGTCACGGGAGGCAGAGGCTCAGCTGGCATCCAGCAGCTGATGGCCTCACCAGCCGGCTCAGCTAGGCTGATTCACGCCGGTGCAGGGTCCTACCCACAGCCATCCCACCCGCCCACCTCCCCGTGGTGCTAAACGCCATCAGTATGGGGCAGCCGATCTCAGGTACCATCATGAAGGTAATTGTGATGGAGATAAATGGGGAAAAGGAAGGGGAAACAAAAAGGTCTTCCTGTTCCATTTAAAGATCTGGGAAAACCAGTTTTCTGTTAATAGTTCTCAGTGTACCCCAGTAGGATGTCTGGTGTCCTCCTTGTCCAGCAGTGTGGGCTTAGGAGGACTTGCAAGTTTCTTCTTTTGTTCTTCAGCTTAAAATATCTTGCATTAGAGGAAAAAAAATGCTGCCTATAAAACTTATTTTCGTTATAAGGATAAAGGATGAGGATGGAAGTCAGAATGCAGAGAAAACCAAGTAAAAAATAATATTTCTGGCAGCTATTTTGAGGCTATTTTGTTGCTTTATAATTCCTTCAATGCATTTAGTCCACACACTTCTCAATTTTCCTTGCTCTTTCAGCTGGGTTCTGTTTTCCTTCCTACCCTCCAAACCACATCACTTTGCTGCATCCCACGGATGATGCAGCTCAGAGTCAGTAATCCTCTGCTGGAGAAATTGTTTCTGACAGGCTAGAGACCTGACTGAACTAAAGACACCTACAGAGTGGTGTGTTTTCCTCTGGGCTCATGGCACCTCCCTGTATAGGAGATGGGGTGTGACTCAGAAGGCAGCTCTCAGATGAGCTATCACCAATCAAAGATGCTTTTTTTTGGTATTAGTATAGAAGAAGAATTTCCTTTGCCTTTGTGTCAGGTTGGTAGTCAAATGTGCTGTTTGGTGCTGATGGGAAACAGTCTCAGTCTTGTTGCCCTCCTGAGCTGAAAAACGAGATTCTTACATGAAGGATATGCAAGGACAGAGTAGGACCACTGAAAAATATCAGTGTGGATACAACAGGTTGCAATCATTGTGTAACATGGGATTCAAAATAGCTTCATATATATCTGCTACCGGTGGTAACTCTTGTCACTCATCTACCCAAAGAACCTTATATAAAAATAATGTTATTACAGCACAGACTGCAAAAGGGCACCTCTCTAAACCAAAATAGGTCAATTTGTCATGGTGATAAAAGTTTCTGTTTGTTGTGTGGACCAACCCCAACTTTTTCATAATAATAATATTAAAGAGGGAAAAGAATGTTTTAGAAAAGATTAATTTTAGCTGTTACTTGGGTTTTGATTGAAGACTTTTGTGATAGCCACAGAAGACCTTACAAAAGAATGTTGCAAGCACAACTGTTGGCTTTTTGAGCAAGGACAAAAGTTTAAAAGACATGGCAGAGAGTGAATAAAAACAAACCAAGTGTTGTCCTGCTGTCAAGTGTCCACTGCACGCAGGAGAGAACCCGTGGCAACTGCAGCACTTTGCTGGCAGAGTGATCTTGTTGGGTCTGGAAATTCTTGTCCAAAGCTCAGAAAAATCAAGCAGTCTCTACTGAGTTCCTTGACCTTAGGATTAGGCAGGATGTAAAATAAGGAGGACACGGACAGTGATAACTTGTTTTGAAAAAGTTACGCAAATTATTTAAAATACGCGATTTAAAATATTAGTTCTGGCAGAGAGGTTGCTGGAGTTTCGGTCAAGGGGAACAAATATTCAATAAATTAAAAGGTCAGGAGCTGGCTCTATAACAATTGCTTTGTAAGCAAGAGTTGGCTTTTGTGGTCAGCGTGAAATGTGCTGGGGAAGGGATCCAGCTCAGTGGCTTTCTCAGGGTAGACATTGCCATCATCAAATCCATCTGAAGGAATGGCTCAAGTTTGTTCTTTTGTTGACAATCAGGAACCTCACAAAGATTTATCAACTCTTTTTGTCATTTTTTCTTTAGAGATGGGGGTTTTTCTAGAAGAGAGCTGTGGTTGATTTATAAATGTGGGAGAAAAACTGAGCAGAGCCCCCTCCATGCCAGTCCAGCACCATCATGAGCAAGGGTTAACTTGTATTTTAATATTGAAAGTCATGTCTAGTCCAAGAAGTGATTTTTTTTTTTTTTTTAATGCTGGAGATACACATCTATTGGATGCTTTCAAGGCAAAGTCTAGAGTATATAGTAATATTTATTGTTATTTACCTGGTAAATCTACAGTGTTGTTATTCACTATGGCTTTGTCTCCACAGGAAAAAGGAGACTATAGACTACAAGGAGGAGCTGGCAAAGAGAATTTGGCAGTGCAAATAATTTTTTGGCAGTGTAAATAGTCTTTAATAGCAAGGAGAAATTTGTAAAATTTAAAAAATAAAAGATGGCTAGACAGTGGTAATTTCTTCTGTAAGGAAGGGCAGTATTGTTTTGGTTTTAATTCTCCTCCCAGATTCAACATTTCCAGAATATTGAACTGTTTCTTTTATTTTCTTAAAACTAATGTTGTTCCTGGTCTCCCACTTGAGTACCCAGTGGATGAGCTAAAAGGAGAGCTCTAAACAGTAAGGGTGAGGTATATCCTAAAAATGTGTGAAGTGCTTTCTGGGCGTGCAAAATCATGACCTGGATCTGGACACGTTTCCTACTGCCTCACAGGAGGCTGATCCATGGGAGTCATGTGGTCCAGATGGATTAATCTTCAGCCAAACAGTGGGCAGAAATAAAGAGAAGCAATAAATACAGATTGGAATAATAATAAAAAAAACACTTCTGGGTTAGGGTTTGTTTATTTAACTATCACATTGATTGATGAATCTGATAAAGTGGCATTCTGACATCTGTGCTTGCTTTTTCCCCCAAACTGAACATACCTGCTCCCTGCCTGCAGCTGCCAGGGAGTTCCAGGCCTTGTCCAGTAGCCAAAGCAATCAGAACTTTCATTCCATCAATATTAGCCAGGAACAAGTAGATGGCCAAAACTTTTCTCTGGCGATGGCACAACAATTCTGAGAGCTGAACCTGACCCCAGACCTTCAGGTCTGTGCCACCACCTTCATAATAACCCATCTTCATGATGAATTTTTACTTAGAGGGATTTGGAGATGAACTCAGGAATGCTTGTGGGGGGATACTGATACACTGAGATCTTCTAGTCCTTAAAACAGCTACAAGAAAAGCAAATTAGACATCAAAGGTTTAACTTCTCTTTTCAAATTACTGAAATTACATTGGAGTGGGAGGCATTAGTCTTACACTGCTGAAGAACATTGAATTTGCTTAGTCCCTCAGAAAATATCTATTTCTCTTGCAGAAACAATTTATTTATGGTGTGTAATAGCAGAGCAGTGGGACGTGCTCTGTCCCTATTTTCAGATCTTGTATAATGGAGAACAACTTTGTTGCTTTTTTTTTTCTGGATATTTAACATTCACCTTTCCCTGTGATTTTTGCCACCTGAACATTTCTCATTTCTGTGTTTTTCAGCAGAACATTTCTCATTTTGCACAGGCAGATAGTGATAGGACAAGGGGGAATGGTTTTAAACTAAAAGAGGAGATATTTAAACTAAAAGTTAGGAAGAAATTCCTTGTTCAGAGGGTGGCGAGGCCCTGGCAGAGGTTGCCCAGAGAAGCCATGGAGGGGCTGGGGACACACTGGCATCTCCCAGTCTGATTGCACAGCCTGCTGTGAATCTCCAAGAGGGTTTACCCTGTTCCTTCCCAAAAGGTCAAGGCAAGTGGGAATCAAGAAAAAGCCAGCTTAGTGAGACTCTGCTCTGTTTAACTGTGGGAAGCTGTGAAGGAGAAGAGCTCATCCATCACTGCTCTCTAGAGCAAAATATAATGATACAGAATTTCTTCTGGAGATATTGCTAAGCTGAGAACCCATCACTCACCCACAGTCTCTCCCTGCAGTTATTTTNAAAATATAATGATACAGAATTTCTTCTGGAGATATTGCTAAGCTGAGAACCCATCACTCACCCACAGTCTCTCCCTGCAGTTATTTTTCTCCTGTTGAGTGCACAAAAAAAAAATTTCTGTCTTTCTTGTCGAATGCAATTGCTTTGCTTCCCATCCCTGTGCAGTCCTGTGCTCAGTGAATCCCTTAGGCTGTCAGGGCTGTGCTGAGAGTCCCCTGCTGCACGTGAGAGGGCCCTGCTGGGTAGCACTGGAGATGAATTCTCATCTGTAACTACAGGTTTGGAACAAGAGGGCTGGGCGAGGTATTTCCAGGATGACTTTGAGGAAAATGTCTATGTGCTTCTCATAATCTTCACAGGAGCAACTAAATGCAGAAGGACTGTAGGGCAATGGAAACCAAGAAATGTTTATGGAGTGGCTGGAAGCAAGGTAGGGGGTTTGCAGATGGGAAACTATCAGTGATATCTGAGTGCTAGACAGTGACACAGGACTGGCAGATGGCAGAAGGCATTTTACAAACACTTTGCTATCCTAATCACTCTCTTTGCAGTCTATTGGACTCCGGTCAGAGACTCCTTTTGGGCATGGACTTAATATTCTGAAAAAATAATACAAATTTAGTGACAGTAATAGTGTTGTCAGAAACAGCCAATACTTTCCTTTTGGGCTGTTAGAGTGGAATATTTGACTGCCTTACTGTTTTCTCCTGGAGTTACGTTTTTTTTTCCTGACAGTGCAATTATTTTTTTTCTTCATTTTGCTTTTTTCAATTTTACATTGTAAAAGACCTGATTGATGTTAATTCAGATTATCCCAGGCCTTGCAAGTTCTGCTGATGCCTTGGAGGACCAGCCTGCACCAGCCCCTGGCCCAGTTGGTGCACACACAAAGCTGTTGTTGAGTGCTTGTAACACCATGCTGTGCTGTGCTAGGACTGTTCTGGAGTCTGGTAAAATAATTCTGAGTTTCTGTGAGAGGATTGAAGAACTCTAAAGCCTTTAAAATAGGTAAAGGAGGAGAGAATGAACCTTTTCCTCATAACAGCCTCGGCATGGGGTCAGGAATTATTACTCATGGTTCTCCCAGCCCTCCATAACACCTTTCTTTTTTTTCCCCTTTAGGTTTGAAAAGAGCTGTGTATAGATGAGATTCTCATTTTAATGCTGAAGTTGCAGCATGTGCTGTGTGATCCTGTGGTGGTGTCTGGGGGCGAGGGATTGAACTGCTTCTCTTCATGCCTTTGCTTTGCATGGGGAAACAGCACGACAGCTTTGGTAAATGGTGGTGTTGGGTCCCTTGTCATCCCAGACTACCACGGATGTTTCCCTGCCTCCATCTTTTGTGCTGTTGGCCTCCTTTTACATTTTCCTTTGTCAGTCTCCCCAGTCCCTGTGGGACGTGCAGCGCAGTGCCGCGCACAGGGCACATCCCACGGGCTGTGGGAGGGCACTGAACACACGTGAAGCCACGGATGAGCACTCAGTGCATCTGCACACAACCTCCAGCTTCTCTGCTCTGGCTGCTGCAGCTGTGTTTCCAGGTTAAATAGCTTTGGGAACTGGGAAACAGCTCAGTATCCAAGAAAAATCCAATTGGCTGTACAATAGCCTGGAAATTGTTCTTTGATCAAGCAGCACTTTCGTATCACCATAAACAGTGCAGAAACACAAACTAGGTTACAGGATGGCTCTTTTTTTTCCATTGTTCCATTTAATTTGATAGCCTTTTCTTGGGTATGTAAGTGCTTCCTGCCTCTCTCTCCCTGAACATGAAACACAGATGGTGCAGTACTGCCTGTATTACACAGACAGTAAAAGATATTTAACTTTTTTTTTTTTTTTCTTATGCATTTCAAGCAATAGAGAAGAAAAATCATCCTCAGAGTTTTTGAGACATCCTTTAGCCTAAAGCCTGGCCTGAAGAAGGGAAGGACTGGTCAGAAAGGATAAGCACCAGAGCAAGGATGCCAAATGAAGGTTACAGTGCAAAAGACAGCTCAGATTCTTGTTTAGGGATTCTCTTGGCTTTGTTGTGAGATCTCTGGAGAAAGCAGACACTGGAGCAAGCAGCAAAAACTTTGAAATAATTGGCTTAGATGAGAAGTGCTCCCTTGAAGAAGACAGTGGTGCCCTTGAGGGAGGGTGACTCCAGAGCCATGAGCACTAAGCTGGTGGTGAGCCCAAGAGCCCCCCTGGCTCTGGCTGTCCTTTCCCTCCCTTCAGAACAGGTTCTCCCTGTTCAGACTCCAGTATAAATTTCCACTGCAGTGTAAGCAATACAAAGCCATATTAAGGAAATTGAATATGGCATTAGTCATTCCCTAGGCAAGAGCCCTGCCTGAGGAGGAGGAGGGAAGCAGAACAAGGCATCACACCACGGTTTCTGTGCAGTGCCAAGGCAGCCAAAGCCCAGACCTCCCTCGCTGCTGCTCAGGGGCAGCAATATGTTCAGTACTGAGCATATTTCACAACATTGGTCTGTCAATAGTGTCAATTCATCCTGTCCTCTTAATAATTCCTCTCACTGCTATCCATGAGGGATTAAGTGAAGAAATACAGTAATGCGGTGGATTGTACAAGGATTATCCAGGTTTTCCTATCAACTGTATCAGGAAGGCATTATAACTGGAAAACTGCAAGTTTAAGCTTCCAAGATTAACCCAAAGAGTGTCATGTTTTGCTGAGTTCAGGAGCCTTGCTCATGTTTTACATTTAGATTCACTGATAAAGGACAGTGCAAACCCAGCAACAAGTGTTGACCCAAGATGGAGTTGGAGGCCACAATTGTGCTCGTGTTCAAGGACTCTGGGGTCTCATTTCCTGGGGCAGGAGGTCAGTCCTTGATACCATTCAGCTTTTAGAGATGTCCATGGCACTCCCCAGGCATGGTGCAGACAGGATGGATGATGGGATCAGATGGGATCATGGTGCATCAGGGTGGGTCAATGCTCCCCACAGGCAGTTTTCAAAAAAGTTTTTATTCTGCAGATTGGGAGAGTTAAGCATTATGGACACGGATTGTCCTGTGCCAGCTGGCCAATATCTGAGAGAATGCTTCCAAACCTATTTCATTTATTAGCAGAGAGGTATCCTGATGGAATTGATGGTTTTATTTCTGGGACTGGAGCTTCTTTCAAGATTTGGTCATTTGGAGGTGATGAATCTTTGCCTCAATAAAGGCTTCTGGATTTGACCCAAAGTAAATTAGTTCGGATGAGTGAAAAAGCCAAGCAAGCAAAAAAAAAAAAAAAAAAAAAAACAACCAAAAACCAAAAAACTCAGAGGGCCCCATACAAACTGTAAGTTGTGTATGAAGAGTTATGAAGGCAACTTCTTTATTGTCCTGTTCTTTTGGTGTTTCAGGGAATACTTTAGGCAAATACCATGAGAATAAAATAAATATTTTTGTTAGCAGAAAATCCTCAGATAGTCTCAGAAGGGCAACTCTGCTAATAAATAGGTTGAGGGTATGTTCTGCCTTGTGCAGAAACTGCTGACTGTTATGTACAGTGCTTAAACTTGATTGCTTCATGTCTTGCAACTCTGTTCACCTCTGAGTGTTAATGTATGCGAATTAGGGAAAGGATTAAAATTATTCTTGGGAGTAAAATGTGTTCTTTCTGATGAAGCATAAAATTGGTTGTCTCTTGGGGAAGGCCCAGCTGAACTGTCGTTTACAAGGGTTTCTTTCAGAATTGGGGCATTGATTGCTTCGGTTCAGACTTAATTAAAGAAGAAAAAAAGGAAAATATTTGTCATATGTTCAGGACCACTGTGTGGTGTTTTGTTTGCTGACAGTGATGTTGCATGCAGCAAGATAACACCAAGTTATTCCAGGGTTTCCTTTGCACTATTGCTTTACTTATAATGGATGACTCTTTCCAGGTAGGGAAGATGAGAAATTGTGTGATTTGAAAAATTGAATTTAAACAAGACAGATGTTGTCCAGGCAGTCTAGAGGAAAGCAGGAACGCACATAAACCGGGGGCATGAGAAGAGGATCACAGTAACAGACTGGCTGTGCCCAAGGGAGATGCTGAGGCAGAGTAAGAAATCACTGTTTTAACCCTCCTGCCTCTGTTCTGTTTGTGTGGATTAATGAGTCAGGCTTTGTATGTTGTCACTCCATTTTCTGAAATTAGAAAATCCATAGGGAGGAGTCAAGGCCAGTAAATGATCCTTAGGAAGATGCCTGTTTAGCTTCATTCAAATGACCTTCACATTAGATTTTAGCAGCTGGGCTATGACCACAATAATCAATTGAAAGCTGAGTCACAGGTACTTGAATCACTCCATGAGTCATGTCTAATCCAAGATATTTCTGTGAAGATCCCTGGGGTTCCTGAACAAATGTCTGGGGCAGGTGAGGTACATTGTCCTCATGAAGTGCTTCCATCCCTTGCTGGCTGTGGAGGACCTGAATGAGATCTCGGACCAGGCAGGAACCCTTCAGGCAGCCACATCTTGTCATGTTATGGTGTGAAGCCACCCTGAAGCTGGTGGACTTGGCAGTGTTAGATTTATGGCTGGACTTAAAAATCCTAGAATTCCAGCCTAGGGGATTCTATGAGTCTACACCACTCTTTGCCCAAGAAGAAATTAATCTGGTGACAGGGCTGGGAGCAACCCCTGGAGCAAACTGCACTGAAGTCCAAAGACCACCTAGGCAGTGGTGAAGCACTGCTGAAGGACCACCAGAGTACCTGGCCATCCAAATTCTCTGTCAGTGGCACATTTTACAGCTGCTGTTCTCAGTAAGTTCCCAGCTGATCATGCTTGTGATCTACAACAGCTCTGTTAATTCCTGCTTTTGTATCTGTGCCATGGCTCAGCAGGCAGGGATCAGGTGCAGCCTGGCAATAGTGTGTGCCAGCAGCATTAGTGGCTGTTCTTGGCTACAGCAGGGAATGGAGAGTTCTCACAATAGGGTTTGAAACTTTATACTAAAATTTAATGTCTAGAAAATAAGTGGTTTGCAATTTTAATCCAAGTAAGTCCAAGCAGGTAATGTTTGTGTTGTAAGGATTGGTAAGGCTGAGCCCTCAAGTAGATGAGTGCTTTAAGGACACCTAGAAAAGATTCAAAGCTCAGAGGCTGATTAATTTACCATTCAGAGCAGAGACCAACAGTTCTGTGAGTGGGTTTGTGAGCATCCTGCAGTCAAAGACTGTAGGAATATGTCATTTTTTGTCATATCTAGTGGTTGGAACTGCTGGGCATTTGTGTAACACTGCTGTAAGAGAGTGAGAAATTGTTAAAGCTTGCTCAGAGGATTTATGGATGAGCCACAGGTCTTAAAGCAATGAGGAACTGAACATCCTCATCATCCTCCAAATACAACATCATATCCCTTTCTGTTCATTTAGAAATGTTTTATGAGTTCAGGTGGTCATCTGAGCCTGTGGGCTGCCTTCTTTCCACAGGAGCCATTTGTTTTGGTGCTAGATTTAGCCTGCAGCACTCAGGAACAGTGATTCACCACAAAGAGTTCAGTCAGTGCAAACCCAAGGCCCTTGCCAGGAGCTGCTGAGCAGCCCACTGGGCTACTCTCAGCATCATTAAAACTACATGGTAGCACCTAAATCTGTTCCAAGTAACCCCAAATCAACATTTTTCCTGGATGAGTGAAGGATGTTGGCTGGGCTTACAGCTTTGCTTTATGGGCACTGTCCTGTCTTCCAGTTCTTTGTGGTTTTTTTAATCAAGAGTTAACCAGATTATTCAAAGGGTGGAGGAGACTTTCCAGACATAACAGTATTGGTTTAATTTCCTTCTGTGTAATCACTTCTTTACTCATTTTTCATTATAATTTATTTCCATTTCATCTTCCTGAAAACAAATATATCTTTTTGAAGATATGCCAGGAGAATTAAAAGAACACTGCAAGGCCACAACAATGTCACATATGGGCTTCATGAGCCATTTGCAATGGAAGTATCTGAGACAGCATTAGATTGGCTTTCCAGGGGCTAAACTGCACTTCCAGGGGCTAAACTGCACTTCCAGGGGCTAAACTGCACTTCCAGGGCCTGGTGTAGTTCCAGCTAAAAGTTACTCTCTTCTGCCTGTCATCAGAGGAGTCAGGTTTTAATTGCAGTGCCATGTCATGCAAGGCTGGACATGTGTAACACCAAATAATGGAACTTAGCTCTTCTTTTGTAACTTAAGAAAAAAGTTCCTGGTTATAATGTCTGGCAAAGAAGCTTGAAATGTGACTCAGTCTGGTGGGTCTGTGTGGATTGTGGGGACTGCAAATCTCACTTCTGAGAGGGTGAGCTGCTCTGCTCATCCTCATTAGAAACTGTTACGAGACTCAGAGAAAATGATGAGGACACCCTTGTGCACATTTAAATGACTTTTCTCTGTCATCCACCTCTGGTCTGTGCAGAGGTGGCTACTGGGAACAGTCAAGGCTTGCCAAGGATTAGACAACATCACTAAACTCCTGCTGAAGCTCTCAAAGTAGGCATGAAGAAGGCTGGAAGTCTGAACTGCCTCTGCTGTTAAAGTTGAAGTTGCCTCCTACACGGAGTGATTTAAGTCCTCACTCCTCCAGACTTCAGCTGTGGAGTAAATAAGTGGTGTAGTTCAGCACACAGTGAAGAACAACACTGAATTTAATACTCCCAATACTTTCAAACAAGAAAACTTTCCACAGCAGTCACTCAAATTGTACATTAATTAGAAACAAAGATCTTAAAATACACTGATGACAGATTTAATTCAAGAGGGAGTTCCTGCAGTTCAGTTTACTGGAAACCATGTAAATATACTGTGGTGTGGGATGTAGTTTCACAGGGAAGCAGCTTGAGATTCAGCTTTCTGGGTGACCTGTCTTCACTGTTACTGATGTGCAGGTTCTTTCAGCCCTCCAACCAAGTTGCTGTCACTGGCTGGAGTCTCTGTTCCTCAGGACAGGGACAATCACCTGCTTCCAACCTCCCAGTATTTACCTGATGGCCACAGCATCAGCAGAAGCAATGCCCCTGTGCAAATTGCTCTTCATCTTCCAAAGAAAGGCTGCTTTTTTTCCAGATCTGACTTTTCCCTGCTCTTTTCTTCCTTTGTTCCAACTCTAGTGGTAGAGCTCCCAGAGCTGCTCCAATCCCCATCACCTTACAGGAGACACTGAACTCTGTCTCTGCCTTCCCCTGCCACAGGCTGGGGCATCTAGGAGCATCACAGTGTAAAGATGGGATAGAGCCTCTGCAAGTGCTAAAAGATTGTCCCTTTGGCAAAACCCAAAATGCAAACACTTTGGAGAAAGATGGAAATTATTAGATGCACTGTTTTCATCCTTGAGCTCTTGTGTCTGGAAATCCAATTTTGCAGCTTTGGGAAGAATGAGTTTTGCATGGTTTCTAATAAGCTGGAGGTCTGACAGCTTGCAAGGCAGAGGTGGCAAATGCCATGTCAGCTGAAATCACCTGGGAAACAGGTGACCACCTTCAAATCAACCCCTCACCATCATTCAGCCCAGGACACCAGGGTTAAAGCTCTTACACACCCAAAGCGTTATGTCCTCTCTTGAAAACTGACTCTCCAGAAAATAAACCAGGCCATTCATCCCAACCTTCTGGCACTGTCTCCAAATGCAAATGCCAGGTTGCACAGCCTGCTCTTCTCGGCATCCCATGCTCCAGACTGGGAGGCTTTTTGTGTGCAATGCCTCCTGCAGCTGGCATGTCCCCATTTTGTACTAGACAAACACTGACAGCTTTATTTCTTGTTTGTTCTGTGGCAAAGATCCTCAACATCCTGGTTTGAATTGAGTATTGTGGTTCTTCACTAGCAGAAACGTAAATAACAAAGAAATTTCATGTATTTTAATTACCTGAAGGCGTCTGTTTTAATCTGGTAAATCCCCTTATGCGATAAAAGTAATGTTGCCATGGGAACCCTATCTAACAGGAAAGGTAGCACCAGTCTGCCTGTAAATAATTAGGAAACTGATGCAGTGAAGTGATTTTCCAGTCACTTGGCACAGAATTGGCTTCACAGTGAAAGTTTAGACCTGTGTTTTGATTTTATATGTGTGAGTGAGAGAGGCAGAGGTTTAACTGGGAGGGTCCCATTCAGGCATCTTGGAAGGGACAGCAAATGTTTCTTTCTTCACATACATTCACCAGAATACAGCCTGCCCCCACCAGCAGTGCATTTGCATACTGTGACACTATCACCAGTGTTATTAAGTGTTTTAGCTCAGTAATGTGTTAAGTCTGCTCTGGAGTGAGACATTCACTGAAATAATCCCTCAAAGGCAAATCCTACCCAGTAAATTGCTGGTGCTTCTCTGCAGCAGCCACAAGAGCAGAGCCAGCCCTGGGGGTCCCCTCTGCCTCCCCCAGCACTGGCTGGTGTGGCAGCAGCTCCTGCCGTGGTTTTGGCTGCAATGGGCAGGGGGAGGGTGTAGGAGTTGGACATGGTCCTGTTCATCTCCTAAGTCACCAAATCTCTGCTTTGGGCAAAGCCTCCAAGGACTGCAGTGCTGCCCACATGGATGAGTGCCTGCTGGTGGGTCCCTCAGGGGCAGGACAGGCATCCTCTGTCTCCATTGTCCCACCCCACGGCCAGCATTTGTGCCAGAGCTGTGTTGTGAAAGGGTTTATTCATTTACCAGGAGGATGTGCTGATAAGAGCCCTGTGATAACAGGCAATAAAGCAATAATGGCAATATGGTTCAATATATTAGAAAATTTTTCATGCTATGAAATCCTTTTTTCTTAGATTAAAAGGAATTGACTAATAGGATAGTTCTCATTTTACTTTATGTAACTATATAAAATTCAGTATATTCTTGTGCCTCGAGGCCACTATTGAGAAAGAAGCTACCATTATAAATTTGGAAGAGATATTGAGTTACTCTAAAGTCTGGGATGCAAAGAAAAAGGGGAAAGATGAAATCTACCATTCATTAAATACTTCTATATTAATTAAATTAATTACACACTAAAGAGAACTCATTGTTTTCCATATAAATGTAGGGTGAGCACTGAAAAACTTGTAGACTTTATTTCACAAACTGAGGAACTATACATTAATCTATTCCTCACCCCCAGGTTATTGTGCAGTGGTGGGTGACATTTGTGTCTCTTTGCATATCAGTAATATGGTTTCCATGGATAACGCTTCCATGAAAAATTGTTAATTTTGTCAGGCAAACATTTTTTGTCTCCAAAGAAAAACCCTTGTAGAGGCAACCTTAGTATATATGCTGCATAAATACACTGGTTTTGCAAGTTATGATCATTTCAGTCAACACTGATAATGTGCTGACATAATTTGAATGGAATAATTTCCTTTAACACAGGGAAAAGTTTGTTATAGTTGAATAGGAAGGCTTGAACATATCCTAAAATCTTGACCTCCAGGAATGTGACATTCAGAGATTTTTCTTTTTTAAAGACTTCCTGGTAGGAGCACAGTGTGGGCCAGGCTCAGGATAAGGTTTCAGTGATCTCATGGATTTTATCCAGCCTTACCAATTAGAAGATCATATGGTATAAATTGACCCTTAGAAATCATAATCAGGTTCATGGAAAATAATCTCACCAGCCCAGCAATTTCAGATTGAACCTGCCTCATTGGAAGAACATTAAGGACAATTAGCTGCTATTTGGGTTGTGCAGGTGATCTCCAAATGTCCCTGTCTGGGACAGTGATTTGGGGAGAAGGGGTGGGAGAGGAGAGGCAGCAACACTGGGAGGATCTGGGCATAAAAATATTGCAAACCACGTTTTGTGCTGCAGTATTAGGTTAAATTAAAGTCGTGTCCCTGACACAGCTCCTGCCCAGCTAGATATGAATCATTAGCACAAAACCAATTTCCTAATTATCCTTCCATTGCAGGGTAATGCAATGAGTTTTGTAAAGCTGTAATTTTACCCTGGTTTATTTCCATGTCCTCTCTTTTCCCTAGAGATGTGCTCTGTTCTCCTCTGAGGTTGTTTCTGACGTGATCTTTGGCAGCAGGAAAGCTGGTGGCATATGGAAGAATTCATCCATCGTCAGCTGCTTTCCCAGATTCACAGGGAATTATTGCTGGGAATGTATAAACTTGTACAGGTGCTGGATGGTCTCTAGCAAAACAAATAGTTTGTTTTGATGGTTGAATTGATCTTCACGGCAGATGATGGGAGTATTTTTGTTGCTGACCTGCTGTATCATCTATTGGTATTTTTAGGTGGTTTATATAAAACAGGTGTAAAAAACACAGCAGGGGACCATGCTATGAGGAGGTTCCTGAAAACCCTCTGTGTTAATAGACCTTTCTGTCAGTACCTGTAGATATTTTAGAGGTGAATTAGTGGAATTTGTGACAAAAGCTGAAGCAGGAAAGTGTTGAATGAGGAAGTTCTGTCACCCCTCCACCTTCTCAAGGTGTGGATGTTCCTGTCCCACAAGGCTTCATCAGTTGGGTTCAAAAACTCAATCTCTCTGTAGGAACGGGGGAAAGACCTCAAACTTGAGTGATGTGGCATCACCAGCTGGTCTGTCTGTGAGAACTGCAGCCACACTGCCAGCAGACAACCTGCCCCTTGGTCCAGGGAGGGAAAGAAACCATTGCCACCCTCCCGGGAGGGGAAGGATGGGAGAGTCCCCAGCTCCACTTAGTGGGCAAAGCACAAACAACACGTAACAACAGCCCCGGCTGAAGCCAGCTGAACAGTGTCTAATCCCTCCAGCTAAGCCACGAGCAGGAAAAACCTTTCTTTGTCCTCTGAAGACCATCCTGAAGCCCTGGGTTCCTGGAGGAGGACCCACAGGAGGTGCCCCCACACGGATTCATCCGGGTTTCTCTTGGAGTTATGGGGGGATCCAGTGGATTGATCATGTTCCTGCTCAGGCAGGTATTATGTGTTAGCCATGGTCAGATTTTCTAATTTTTGTTATTCAAAGCTCCTACCCACAAGCAGCACCAGGAAACATCTCCTAAAGGGAAGGCTCCAGCCTGGGAGAAGGGCAAGAAGGAGCTTTGTTGGTAGCTTTGGTTCTTCAGGCTGCAGGGGAGGCTGTGTAGGGATTTCCAGAAGGGTCATCAGAGCCAGGGGAAAAGAAAAACCAGGATTTTAGTGCAATCATCCTTTCTGCTGATATCTGCAAAACATCTCAGTAGTTCTGTTGCTGGTTTAAGGGCAATTCGTTAAATCATTTTCATTGGTCAGACTTCTGCCCAAATCACTTGCTTCATTCTCCAGTGCTTCTGCTTTTGGCATTTCAACAAGAAAAGCCTTTTAAGGTTATATCTTAATTAAAAGCAACCCCCCAGCTTGGCTGCAGCTCTCCCTGAAATGCTCCTCAAGCAACAGCACTTCATGTGCTATTAGCTACCTCCTGACCCCATCCTCTCCTGGTGGCCAGGTCCATTTAAGCTGACAAATTAACACAAATCATAGAAATGCAGAACATTTTTAGGGGCCAGTTGCCATTGCACATTGTCCTGTACTCCACAGGGATTTTGGGGGTATTTCCTATACTCCCACAGGGATCTTTTTACTAAATAATCCTTTGAATCAGAAATAAATGCTCCTAGTCCCAGGATTTCAGGATTACTTGCAATCAGGTTGGCTCTCAAGTTATATAAAGTTTCATCTAAAGAAGTGTTCTCTTCTTCCATGTCAGGACCTGTCACACATTGAAGGAACAGGGAACTAAAAGTGCTTTTAGCATCTGATTTCTTTTTTCCTTATTCATTTTTATGAAAAAGGTCTGCAGGGGGATCAGGAAAAAACGTAAATGGTCCCCTGTGCATTTGGAAAGGATGCAGAGAGAGGATAATGCTTGGTGGGTTGGCACTCTACTGTAGATGTCCAACCTTTATATATAGATGTATTTTTTTTATTATTGCTTCTTGTGAAATTCAGGTTAAAGGCATTTCCAATCCACCACTGTTTACAGAAGTTGCTGGATTTTTTTTCCATCCCCTCTGTATCTCTGCTGCTTCCCTCACCCTGGGAAGTTGATGAGCCCTTAGGTAGCTGCACAGCAGATATTGGATCCTCAGTATAATTTTCAGCAGTTAATTAGCAGCTCTGCTTCTCACATTAAAAAAATGGAAAGCTTTAATTAGACTCACAAAGGGACCTGAAAAACTAGCTGGAAAGTAGCCCCTCTGTGCCTGGGTAGGTGAGGGACTTGCATTGAAGTGTGGCTGTGTTTGTAACCTCTGCAGTGCCCAGAGAAATCAATTTTATTGGAGAAAAACAAGAAAAGGAGATGGAAGAGGTTCTTATTCACCATCTGAAGTGTTTCTCCTCTACTTGGTGCCCCACACTGACCTGAAATGTAGTTTTGTATGTCATCATTCTGTACCCACTGTCAGGAAGCAGCTGTTGCTACTCCTGCCCTTGCTTAGCTTTTTTCCATGGGATGTAGCTCTTTGCCCTCTCCATCCACCTTTGCTCATTGCAGTGTCTCTAGAAATACTGGCAGCTCCATGGTGTGGCTGAGAATTGCCTGCTTTGGACATCAGGAGTGAAACACACAACCCTGTGTGCTGATGGGCCCCAATTAAAATGCAAATCTGGACAGTGTTGAGAGGGGATGGAAGATAGGATCAGAAGGGTTTGGGTTGGCAGGAACCTTAAAAAACATCTCATTCTACCCTCTGCCATGGACAGGAACACTTTCCACTATACCAGGTTGCTCAGAGCCCCATCCAGCTTGGCCTTGGACACTCAGGAATGGGTTGTCTCTTGAGTCTCTTAACAGCTGCATTATCATTCTAAAGTTCTGTGCTGGTGTCAATATCTACTGTAGAATGGGTTTTTTGAGACTAGAAAAGATGTATTGACTTGGCAATCCAGGCACTGTGCTACAGCTTACAGTTAAAATAGATCATTACACTGTTGTATGCTGTAATCAGTTAATGAAGATAACATTTTTGGATAATGCTGCTGCTAATATTTTCAGAGTCTCTCTAAGATACTCTTTGCTTGCATTAAATCCTTTCCTGACCTTAAACTGGCTGAGCCCTCTCAAGCCTGAGGCAATACGAAGGGTGAAACACAGGTCTGGCTGTCTCACTGCCTGGTTTGAGGGGCAGCTGGGAGCGCAGGGTCTGTCCTTGGGGTCTTGACACAGAGGAAATGCTGTGATCCTGAAATATCTTCTGTGCTTGGGGTGTGTTTCATGTTCTTCATCCTGCTGGAATTTATTCAATTTACAGAAATTTAAAATAAATTCATCAGGGTAAGGCATTTTCACAATGTTTTTTCTGCCAGAGAGCAGATGAGGATTGACAAGGGGAGGCAGCTCTTGCCTTGAAAGGAGCAGGGACCCCCCTGCAGAAGGTGTGGGATCAAGGAGTGGGATCACTGGTGCTCCCTGAGCCACTCCAGCCTCCCAGGCTGGGCTCTGCTGCTGCCCCTGCAGTCCCCTAGTGCTGGAGGGAATTTTACTTTCCCCTTTGGCTGTTGGGTGGCTGCTTCAGGCTCCAAAATCCATTTAGCTGCTGCACATCTGCCACTGCTCTGCCTGAGAGACACGTTATTACATTAAGCTGCAGATCTGAGAGACTGCAGTAATATTTCTGTACTAAAAGATGCTTTGTCCCAAGATGCCCCTGGCGGCAGGGGACCGATGCCCACCATGCATATTTATGTCCTGCCCTAATTACCTTCCAGCCGAGCTTTTGCAGCCATGCATTGACGGCAAAGCTCCTTATTTTGGAAAGCAGAGTGAAGCTGCAGGGCAGGGAACGACCCCAGGAGCAGTGTGAATGCTTTTTTGTCTCTCTCCAAAATCGTAACCTATTTTTGGACCAGTCATTGAGAGGATTACTATTTTATTAGCTGAAATAACCACAAACTGCAGCTACTCACCAAATGGCTGCAGCTTTTTGACCTTGCTCTCTAGGGGTTGGTGTCTGTGGCCCAGAACAGGCTGTGACCCTCTGTGGCCAGCCAGGGTGATGAGGGCACTGCTGCAAGCTACCTGCACAAAAAAAACCCCAACAAAACAAAAACCCCCACCAAACCAAGGAAGAATCCTATTTTAAGGAGAAAGGGATAATTTTAGATAAATTTTAGCTGTTTTCCTCTGTTCTGTTCTCTCTGGATGTCAGCTATACTTAAGTATTTGTGGGAAGTGAGTACCAAACTCCTTGCATTCCTCAAGGGTCCTTTCTCTTTACCTTCATCTCCAAAATATTTCTAATATATACAAGAAGCTGGTGTACTGGAAACAAGAAAACCAAGTCATTTGCCTCAGACTGCACAGCCAGGGGACTCCAGATCCTGCCTAGGAGTCATTCCCCTCCAAACAATGCTGCAGGTGAAGGCTGGGCAGGGAAGGACCAGCAGCTGCCGATGCTGGAGAGTGACCTGCCAAATCCCCTCACTGTCCCTTCCATATTATGCCCTGATTTTAATGCCACAGTGGAGCCAGATTACTCACAGGAAGGAAATCTCCAGCTTTCATCACTCAAGTTATCTTATACTGAGCTGTGTGGAATATCCCAGATTTACTTTATCAGCCGTGTGCCGCTGGGTTTGCACTAAAAACTCATTATTGCACAGTACAGGCTGCCCTGGGATGCTGAGGCTGCCCAGGCTGGAGCAGGTCACTCAGACATGGCAGGATGGAAGTTCTGGCATAGCCCTTGCTTGTTTGATGCCACAAAATTCCTGCCCAGGAAAGTCAGCATTCCTCTACCACATCCCTGTGGGTTTTAGGCAGGATCATTCTAAAGTAAGTAGGGTTTGTTTTTATCTGTCAGTCCCAGTGAAATAGAATTTTAACAGGAGGTTTGTGTGTAAACTCTGAGCTTCAGGATGGAGATGATCTGTTTCAGAGGACCCTTGATCCATCCTGGAATTCAACATTTGATCTGTCTGGAGCCACAATCCTGTCCTTCATACCTGCAGGCCACTAAGTAAGATGTCCATCACCACATGGGGTCACAGCCCTCATGACCTGCCTTGGCCTGTGCAGATTCCTCTGACCAGCAGCATGTTCACCTGTAGCTTGAAAAGCAGAGGGTTTAGCAGACATCCCCCAATGTTTAGGGTGTTTATGGGGTTGCAGTTCTGCCCTCAGGCTGGGGCAAAGATTTTGTCAAGTTGTACAGCGAGTTGGAAAGCGAGGGGAGGCTTTGGCTGCTCTACAGCCTGAGAAATTCTACAGTGACTCAGAAAGGGAAATTTTCTGCCTGAGGAAACTGGCAAGATGCTACAAGCCATGAAAAGGGACTTGTCACTGCGGTGGTGATGAGAAAGGTGAAAGAGAGATTGATGCAGGAGCTGAAATATTCGTCTGGCACGGGAAGGCATGAGACGTTTGACTCCTCCAAATATTAGATTGCACTCTGAGTGGTGCTTTGCAGTTAATGATCTGACCAGAAGCACACTTTGATGGAATAAATGCATGTAATTACAGACATCTCCTACTTTTCCTTCTGTTCTGGATGACAGTCTCTCCTCACGCAATTCTCCAGCATAATTTGCTGTGCACATTAATTAATGCCTGGTATAGAATGGAAAAGTGTAGAAGCCTATAATGCAAACCTTCCTCAGAGGTGAAAGGTGGAAGACTTGCTCCCTGCACTACAGGGCAGCTCTTCCAGAACCTTGGGCTGTGTGGGGACATCAGCCAGAGAAATCTCATTTTGCAGCCTTTGATTCCAGCAGCAACAGAGGTTTTGGCATTTAGTGCTCAAACAATTTTTTAAAAAAAGATGAACAGGATTGGACATTTCGACATGGAGAGATACAGAGGAAGAGCCTTAAAAGAGAGTGGGGCTTTTTGTGCATTTTGGGCCCGGGAGCTGTGCTGGCTGCCAGGAGCATCCTGCACATCCCCACTCACAGCAAGGAGAGCAGGCACCATGTCCTTCCCTACCCAGGACTCTCAAATTGCTGCCACTTGCAGTTCCTTACTAGAAGAAACAGCATGGGAAGAGCTGAAAATGGAAAAAAAAAAAAAAAAAAGAACCCCAGCATGGTCATTAGGATGAACTGCTTGGAGTTAGATAACCAGAAAGGAGTTGCTAAGCAATGCTCGGGGAAAATGCTTTGGAGAGAATGTCACAGTGTGTGATACCTAAGGAGGGAGAGATGTGTGTGTTTAGCAGAACCCAAGCTCAGCTACCGCAGCACAGCAAGCTGGGCACCAGGGCTGTTACAGAGAGGAAATGCAGCATTTTGCTCTGTGGATTATTACTTTTATTATTTACTCCTTTATTGTTGCTTGATGGGTTCTGGAACTTTCAGGGTCTGAGTCTGCAGAGGAGCCTATCTTGAGGATGCATCCTCAGCTTTCTGTCCTTGGATCTGCATGAATGTGTTTACTCCTCAGTTAAACAGATTTCCATCATTTTGAAAGGCCTGTCAAAACCATTTAGCTATGAAAAATCATTAATCATTTTGGATATCTTCAGAGGGAGGGTTTATTTGTAGAACTAATTAGCTCCTGTCAACATATAATGTGTTCTTTACTTTCTCTGGTGTAGAAAACCATTCAACCCCAGCCCTGAGAGATGCTGGGCAGCATCAGGGCACCAAAAACTTGGAGAGGGATGAGATCTCTGCTGAACAGTTCAAGGTTTCCTGGCTGCCTATGCTTGGCATGGAAACTATTTAAGGATTTTGGTGTCCAGATCTGGCCCTCAGCATAGACCAAGTTGCAA
Source organism: Horornis vulcanius (assembly GCA_013401035.1). Classification (NCBI taxonomy): domain Eukaryota; kingdom Metazoa; phylum Chordata; class Aves; order Passeriformes; family Scotocercidae; genus Horornis; species Horornis vulcanius. The sequence continues at coordinate 6,718 of VZUA01077527.1, read as the reverse complement.
AATAGTTAATCAACAACAGCCTCCTCAGTAAAATTGAAACTCCTTTTTCTCCTGGCATTTATTCATTGTATCTATTTACAACCCCTTGTCTCTTACCCCAGCAGAGCTCTGAGTTGTAGCTAATGACTCAGAGCTGTGATATCACCGTGCTTGGCTGTTCTCCTCCTGCCATCCACGGCATGTCTGCAGCCCGTCCTTGCTGCCTTTTCCTGAGATAAACCCTGCCTGGAGCAGCACAAAACTCTGCCTTGCCTGCAGCCTCGCTGCTCCAGCACTCTGGGAAAGCCAGCCTGGCCCACGCCACCTCAAACAATCTGCAACATCAGTTTGGGTGGCCCCAAAGAGCAGCTCCCCTGTGTGAGACCCCCCCTCACGTCAGCACATTTCCCAAGGAACAAAGGCAACTGTGTCTGTGTTATCTCCAGGCCTCTCCCAGGCACAGCCCCTGGCTTGCACAGAAATGTTCCTTGTTTAGGCAAGAGGAACAGAAAGCACTGTGAGGCCTGTCCTTGTTGATAAGGGATGTGCTGAGCTGAGCAAGGCTGGAGTTTCCACGGGCCAGTTCTGACATCGAGTGGGTGAAGGTGGCTCTGCCAAGCTTGTGCTTAACCAGACCTGGATGACCCCAGACTGGGGCTGGTCCATGACAGCTCATTAAAGGATGATCCAGGCGTGTGAGGGGGGATTTATCATAAGTGAAAGTTCCATGGTCAAGCATCAGTGGCAGATGGGAATGGGACATGCCCTGGCACTCTAAATTTGGGGTGGCTGAAGTGGAAAAGGTTTGGGATGGCTGTAGAGAAATCTGGCCATGCCGTGTTTTCTGTGGGGAGAAGCTGGTGGACTCCTCTGGTGGGACCTGGTTTTGGAGGGGACTTCATGGTGTTGGTAAGGAGGGAATGCCCAGGCAGACCCCAGGTCCTTAGGGACACACAAAGGGTCACAATTACTTGCTAGAACAAAATCAGGAGCTGGTTGTTAGGACTTAGTAGGAACATACCACTCCAAAAGAGGCAGAGTGAGCTCCAAAACTTTGGAGATGGATTTTCCCATCTCATGTTGCACCTCTGCCTTTTGCAGTGTCCCCTGTGAGGCAGTGATGTTGAGTGCCCACGAGCTGGTGGCCCAGCAGAGCCTGGCACTCAGCACTTTGATGGGGTACAGACTTCAGGCCCAGCCTGGTGTGATTTTCCCTTTATTTTTTGCTATAAACCAGCAGAGATCTGGGTCAGAACAGGGCTCCTCCTGCTGAGCTGTGACATACCCTGTGCTGATCAGTTAATCTCTGCCTGCTTTGCTTTTTGCTGGGTGTTAGAGCCTTGTGAGGGCTTTGGGAGAATCAATGGCTATAAACAGCTTTGATGAGAGTTACAATTAAAGACAAATTGCAAGTTCAAGGAATTGCAACCAACCAGCTTGTATTGCAAGTTGGTGGTGGTCGTCCCTCAGATGCTGGAGATCAAAGAGAGATGTGTCTGTCCATGCCTCTGGCAGGATTCAGACCTCTGGGAGAGAGGGGATTGTCCCCTCTGCCCTGGGAGGGGACAATGGCATGCCCACAGCACTACAGCAGAAGGGGTGTAGCTCAGAACTACCCTCCACCTGACAATTATGTTTGTTTTTAGCTTTCTAGGAATTTCCTCTGGTCAGAAGATCACAGGTCACCATCACTGCTTGCTTTCAAGACAGTAAGAGCAAGAAAATACTAATGAACTCTTCATTCCCACAGAATTTTCTTCTGTTTTGGGCAGTTTAATGAGGCTCAGACAGCAATTAGTCAGCCCAGTCTTTTTCACACCCTAACCCTGGGTTTAGACAAGGGCCACAGTGCTGTCTCATTAAAGAGCCACAGAGACATTTCTCTCCATAAGAAAGTTTAAGAAAATACTGGTTTATTTAACAAATGTGTTTTTACACTGACCTTCCTGTAATTTGCATTCAGACCATCCTATAAAATGCCTAAAAGGTTCTTAATGGCAATAATAAAGAAATCATAAACTAAGAGGAGCCAGGGATATTGGCTATTTCTTCCCCGAGACTGTTAGTTAATCTGTAGTGTGTATTTTTGTGCTGGATTGTGGTTCTGTATTTCTGTGTAAAGGGACTTTTTCCTCCTGCTGCTGCCATTCTTCCCCTTCAGAATTAAATTCTGGTAAGTTCTTCCCTCTGCCCCCCCTTTCATCTCCAAATTTTAGACTAACTGGAGGCAAGAATTGATGTTGTTATGAAGATTTCTTTAATGGGGTGAAACTCCTCATTTCCATCCTGAATAATTTATGGCCAGCTCATTCCCACTAGTTCTATCTAGGGGTTGTTAGCCTAATTATTTTCTTTTCCTGCTGATACTCCTTATTTACTTATAAACAGCAGCTGTATCCTCTCTCAACCTGCCTTTTTTTTTTTTTTTTCCCAATGAAGTAAGCTGAAATTCTCTATTCTTATAAAGTTGTGCTCTCTTATTTCAGGCAAAAAAATATTAAATCCATAAACAAAGACCCAGTTGGGATCCTGATCACCCGTCCCAGTTTATATTTGCTCAGCAGGTGAAATGCTACTGTGTGGGGCTGCTGAGCAAACCTCCACTGATTTTAACTTTATCACGACCTCCCCTGCCAAATGTAAGTGTTTGTAAAGTCATACAGAGGAACTTGATATACAAACTGATTTTTAAGTGGGAGTTATTTATGTATAGCCACGGAAAAGAAGACTGTTTAATTGAGCAACTCTTTAACTGAGCAACAATTTCCAGCAGTGGAAACTGTCCCTGCCAGTGGCACGGGGTTGGAATCAGATGTTCTTTGAGGTCCCTTCCAACCCAAAACATTTGATGGTTCTGTGATTATCTGCAGAGCAGTTGCAGAGAAGAGCCATCTGCATTGCTGATGTCCAAGTCTGACATTCAAAGGTTAGAGGTCTTTCAGGTGGCGTTTCGGCTTAATTGTCGCTGATGAAACTAATTTACAGGAAATTGTACAAAGTTGGAGTGAATTTTCTAAGAGCTACCTCTCAAGTGCTTTTCACAAAAGGCAATTCCACCTGAAAAAATTAGATTTTTCCTTGGCTGCCTCATCAAACACCTTTACCAAACCTTCTTAGCTGTGTCATGAGGTGTCCATGTTGCAAAGTTTAGAGTTTTCACATCTTTTCCTGGGGCTTAGAGCAGAGTGTTGTTAGCATGAGCAGCAAGGCTGTGCACAGGAGCCACATCCATTGCTGGATTCCCCAGTTTTCCCTTCTGGATTATCTGTGTTTCATATTTGAAGGCTATAAATGAATCATTTCAGAAAAGAGAAAGCAGCTAAGACTCAGAGAGAGCATGTATTTGGCACCCATCTCTGATGTGTGAGATCTGTGCCAAATCTGCTGCTCTCTTTTGAGGCACAGGAGAATGTCCCCAGTTTTGTAGCAGGCAGCAGCACCCACTGAGCACTTCAGAAATCTGATCTATTTTCTTCTGGAAATCTGATGCAGTGTTTGAACTACACGACTGGGAATGATTTTGAAAAATGGTGCTAGGCAGCCTTGTTTGCTTTTTGAAAACACCAGTTCTAGGAAAACCAACCACAACCCTAGCAGAAGGATTAATTAATCTGTTTTCTTAAGGAAAAATAATTACTACGGATGTTTCAAAGCTCCCAAGGAGTCAGGAGAGAAGTCCTCCCCAGAGCTGTTGTCTGTGACAGCCGACCTGGCTGTGATTCTGTAAAATCAATCATCCCTCTTGGCCGGAGCAGCAAGCAGGAGACACCTCTGTGCTGGCATCTGGAGGCTCAAAGCTGCTGCTGAGGCTTTCCTTTTGCTGAATGTGTTGAGAGATGCAGCATCTGCCGTGGTTGGTGCTGATGAATATATATGAGGGAGATGGTTTTAATTTAAAGTATTCCAGCTCTTCATTACTTGGGATGCGCAGTGCCCCAGAGGAGTGCGAAGCTCGGCGCTGGTGGTGGTCCCTGGAGCCTGGCAGAGGGTGGGAAATGAAGCATTTTACATCTAAGTGAAACCACTGGGAAAACTGAACCGGTGGTAGCAAAGGGCAGCAGGGGAAGAATGTGGAGAAAAGCCTTGCAGGAAAGCTGTGAGCACATGAGGGGGTTGGTGCTGGGGCTTCAGAGAGCTCCGAGACCTCCCAGAGCTCAGCAGGGGGAGTGAGATGGTCCCGGTGCTGGATCATCCGTGACGGCTGCTGGCAGGGAGGGACTGGTGGGACTGTAATAGCTATCAGCATGCTGCTGGAAAATATTAGTTCTCCTGGGAGGAGAGCCCCAGGCGAGTGGTAGAAATAGGAAGAAAAATATTAAGAAAAAAAGAACAGGGATGGGGAGGCTGCAGAGCTGGGCTGGGTGTCTGAGCATCAGAGTGCTCAGTTCACATCCACCTGCTCTGCTCCAGGGCAGGTGGGATGGATCCTTGGCAAGGCTGCCTCTCTTGAGTTGCTTTCCCACTGAACAAGACATTTTTCATTTCACATTTCCACAGGAAAATGTCAGCTCCAGACAAAAAGAAAGAAAAAGTGATTGTTGTTTTTATTGTTATCTGCTGTCAGATCTTCCTTCAGGCTCACTGTAAGCTCTCCAGGCAGGGATTTATTCACCACTTTCAAACGACTGGCATGAAGGTACTATGCCAGGAGAAATAATTATCTATACTGATAGGAGTTAATATCTCACTTAGATATTTTCCTTTTAGAATGAAATGGAAAAACTGGACAACAAACTTCAAATTGCTTTTGTATTCCTTTGAAACCTCTTTTTAATTGGTTGGATTCAAATTTTTTGGGGGGAAGCATATTTTTTCTACCAAAAACCTGTAAGCAAGGATTTTTCTCCAGGCATATCTTGTCATGTGAACTTTATCAGCTCTCCAGACTAATGAAAAGGTCAGGTAAGTGCCAGTGGAGGTAGAAGTGACTCTTTTGATCAAGAAGATCTTGTCTTTACAGCTTTGAAGATATTTCTGGCTTTGAAGAAGACCTCACTCATTTCTTTTTCCTAATGCTCAGCCTGTGGCTTCTTGCTTGTCAAGAGGTTCTGGACATTGGAGACATTTGGCCTCTAAACCTCAAGGAAAATCAATGTGTCTGCAGCCAGGAGAAAAGAGATTTCAGCCTCTCTTTTAGGTACTTGTAAAACAATCATGTTACTCCTCTGAGTTTTCGTTCAAAGCCCTTGAAAATCAATTGTTCCTTGAGCAGACAAGCTGCAGCTTGTGCTCTGCCTGCTTCTATGGGTTCCTGTCCTACCCTGCCACCTCTCCTTGCCCATGTCCCCATGGGTGCCCAGTGCTCCCACCGTGTCCCCAGTGCCATCAGGGACCTCAGGCAGGAGGTGCTCTTGCCTCTCTCCATTTCCCTGCCTCTTCCCTCACTTTCTTGAAACCTGAGCAAATGCAGCACTCTGAGAGCACCACTGCCATGCCAAATGTGGAACAATGCTGGCAAATCGGTTCAAAACCTGTCAGAGGAGTGGTGGGAGAGGGGCAGGCCAGGCAGGGGAATACACCAGAGCACCCTCGCCTCTGTCAGTGTGGACAGCCACTGCTTCCCTTCATTTGCAGAGCACAGTGCAGCAATTCCTGACCACAGACTTCCCCCCTCTGAGATCCTCCAGTGCATCCATGTTCCCACTCTGCTCCCCGAGGGCTTGGGGTCACCTTTGTAGCGGGTTTGTTTAATGATTAGCAGGGAATCAGGAGGGTTGTGCTGTTTGTGTTGGCATCTGCTGTTTTGTGGGGGAAGAAAGGTTTAAATTGTGCAGGTGATGGGCTGAGGTGATAAGTGCTGACTTCAAAAGCTGCTCCTGCTCTGGTGCTGTGGAGCTGCTCCTGCAGGATCCTCTTTCAAGGCATGGTTGTTTAACTAGAGCTGGATGATGGTGTTGGAAGCCTGCCCATCACATCCTCTGGACTCTCTGGATAATGACCCCACTGCTCTCTGACACAGTGACTGTGAGGGGCCTGAGCCAAAACCGTCCAAATTCCTGGTCCTCCTGGGCATTTTGGAATCAAAGCATAGCTGGGACCTGACCACACAGGCAGACCATACCCCAGCTTTGGGCAGAGCAGAGAGATGTATAGACATGTACAGCCAGCTACGTTCAGTGCCTCACAGCAGTCTCTGAGCAGGCCTTGGAGGAGCAGCACTGTTCTTCACTTGTTGAAATGCAGCCTTCAGCATGATGAGTGATTTCTTGGCAGGATATCAAATTGCTGAGGCCATGGAAATCAAACTCTTCCACTACCAAGAAAGCTTTAAAGTTTCAGGACATCCATCCCACCTCTGGTGCCTGTGTCCATCACTGGTGGATCTTGGTGGTCCAGCTACCTCCAAAACCTTGCTCAGATGTTGCAGAGATGGAGCCCGGCCCAGCTTGGCACACACATCTGGGGCAAGGCCCCACAGCTCTGACAGTGTCCCAGATGTGCCTGTCCCCAGATGGAGCTTGGGTGGACCTGCAGGAAGGTCCCAAGCATTGATGCTGCTCATTGCATCCAAAGCTGTTGAACATCCCACGGGAGGGTGCTAGGACATGGAGGAACCACAGCCACAGCCTGCTTTGCCCAGTGCTCTTCCTTCTGGCTCCCCACTCCTGTCTCTGTGAGCAGCAGAGCCTGTGGAACCTTCTCCTACACCACTCAACAGCTGCAGATTCACTGTTCACATGGAATCAGAGAATGGTTTGGGTTTGAAGAGATTTTAAAGCTCATCCAGTTCCAAACCCCT
>VZUA01077526.1:0-10455 GCA_013401035.1 Horornis vulcanius | reverse complement strand
TACCCAGCTCGCTCTCTCTCCCACCTTGCAAATCCTTGGTGTAATCCTGCCACCATTCTGTGCTTGGTGCTGGATCCCAACCTGTTCCCCAGCATCCTTCCTTCCCTCCCACAACATCCCCTTCTCTCCTGGATTCCCAGCTTCACAGTGCCCCAACCCCACCAGGACCCGCATATCCCATCCCTTGTCCTACACTCACCCAGCCCTTCATACCCAGCACCGTGTCCTGTCCTGTGAACAACCCATTGGAATCCTCACAAGCCCCAGCAAAACAGGGGGGGTTGTTCTGCTCCTCCCTGCTTGGCCATGACACAGTCCAGAGCTGGGAACAGAGGAGGAGGAGGTGGGGAAGCTCAGCTGGGGTAGGAAGGCAGGACCTTGCTGATCTCTGATCCCTGTGAGCTGTGGGGAGACCAGATGCAAAGCCCTCACTGGGTGGGTGGGCAGGAGCTGCATGCTCTTCACAAGCAGGTTGGAGACTTCACTACAGGTTGGGTCCCACCTCCAGGTGACTCATTCACTCCCAGATGTACCAGCCTTGGGAAATCCTACTGAGCTGGGCACTAGATGGGGGTGTCCCCTTGCCTGTTTAGGACATTATAAAAAAACCTCAGCTGTTGAAATAGTGCTCCTTTGGCTGAACAAACACTGGTTCTCCATCAACTTTCCACTTTTGATTATAAAACTGGAGATCTCTGAACATCTGTGGTGAGAGGAGGAGTGTCACCATGCCCTGTGCTGCAGGCTCTGGTTGTGTTGTTCATGTTGCTACAGGTGCTCTCTGAATCTGCCATATCACAAAAACAGAATAACATCCTTCAGAATGAAATCAGAGACTCATCAGCTCGAAAAGCCTCCATCTAAAATGAACAGATGTTCTGCAGACAGTATCCCTGTTCCCTCCATTCACCTCCAGGCAGCTCCATGCCTTGCTCATGCATTCATGTTCACCCCTTTAGTAAGATCCTGATTGTTTGGCAGCAATTGAAGATCCACAGCACTGTAAAAGGAGGACAAGAGCAGGAACTTCCTGCCTTACTTTTATTTTCATGAAACTCTAATTGCATGAAAAATGAAAGAGAAAAATTGTTCTGCTGTTTAACAGTGGAACGTACTGTGGCAGCTCAGATCTCAGATACAAGCCTTCTGCCACGCATCCTGAGAAGGAGGGTGGAGCTGGTAAATGGCTGGAAGGCACCAGTTAGGAATGCTGACAGTGTTTGCACAGCACATGGTGTTTGATTTAGGAGTGGTTCTTGAATTGCTGAGGCTCTTAAACAGAGGCTGCCAATTCAGTATATTAAGGAAACAAATCTTGTATAAATACTTTTATGGTTAGTACTATTTTCCAAACTGATGCTATTTTCCAAACTGATGCACAGTCACACAATCATGGAGTGGTTTAGGTTGGAAGGGACCTTAAAGATCACCAAGTTCCAAACACCCCTGCTATGGGCAGGGATGCCACCTACTGGATCAGTTTCATCAGGGCCCCATCCAACCTAACCTTGAACACTTCTAGGGGTGGGGCAGCCACAACTTCTCTGGGCAACCTGTGCCAGTGCCTCATCACTCTGAGTAAATGTATGTATCAGCACAGAGATGTTGCAGCTCACTGCTATACACATATTTTAAAAATTGTCTAAAAAACACATATTTATTCCCCACAAAGTCACTGTCAAGTTATTCTTCTTTAGTAAACCCGAATTTCTAAGTACTAATGTGATTATTCCTATGATTCATATTGTGGTTGCTCATCCAAGGTCCAGGCACCAGCTAATTCTTTCAAGAAAAAACAGGGAAAGTATGGTCCCTGCCTGAAAGCTTAAAGGTTTGGAAACATCCCTTTTACATCAAATAAAATCTGTGGCAGAGGAACCAGACCATTATGTTAATCACACTGAAGGACCAGCAGTGGTTGGTGTAGCAGTAGAAGAGAGTTGTGGACATGAGCTGGTGACTATTCCTTTTGCTAAAGTGGTAAGGATTTATGTTGTTGCTCTGAAGGTTTGGCCTCAAACACCATTAGGCACCCTTGATTCTGATTTGGGGAAATCTCTCAGATTAGCAAGGTAAACTCATCTCCTGCCCTTTACCCTGCCCTAGTGAAAAGCTTGTGTGAGCAGAGAGGTGATGGTACACCTGTCTTTCCAGTTCTGCAGCTGCAGAAGGAAAGGTTACCACTTCCAGCATTGAAGATATGATGGATGTGAACTCTCTCAGCTATATCCAGAATATTATCTGAAACATACAAGCCAACCCAAAGAATGGGATTTGCAGCACTTAGAGGTCCAGAACATGCATATCTTCCAGGTCTCCCTGTTTTCCAAGTAAGCATTATTCTTTTAAAATTTATTACAAGTCACAAAACCTGGGGTCCCAAGCAGACCAGCACTACCAATTCTGCTGGTCTGGCAAAGGGAAAATTTAAGCATTTCTATTGAAAGCAGCAGACATAACTCAGACAGAGGTTATCATTGAGGATCCCTGAGGATGCTTCAGAGAACCACAAGCAAAAGGTAAGATGGGTCCAATGACAGGTTTACCCAAATGCACAAAGCATTCAAAAGAGCCTGGGCCCAGCTTTGATGGAGCCTTTCATGAGGACAGGCTTCAAGGGAAGTGAATCAGTCTAAATTCTAACTGTTTTTCCCTCTGTGCCTCAAGCTCCTGCTCAGATCAATGCTGTCTTCTGAGAGGATACAGATCCAGCAAAATCCCTTGTGTATTCAAAAGCCACGAAGCTGGTGTCCATGAGCACAAGGCAGATTTTGTGCAAATTATTTCCTTATATACCATGCTGTCAATTTTCATCATTAATATCTCCCTCAGGAAGATTTTTAGGAAGCACTGTATTTGTCTGAGATTTTTCCTTTGGTTGCAGGTACAGGGAAGAAGCTTGAAACAAAAGAGAGTGAGGCACGGTTGGTAGAGGAGATAACACCTTTTATTAAACCAACAGAAACTGGGGGAAAAAAGGAAAAAAACCCAAACAAGCTGAAGCAGAATCTGACAGACATGAGAATGCCTCATGTGCCCGAAAACATGGATAGTTTTATCCATTTGTATCAGCTGATCTAATAAAAGATATTGTCTCTCATTACAAACATTAAGTTACATCTCTGGACAATCATGCCAATGGCAATTTTGCTACCATAATGAAACAAAGACACAGAAATGGTGAGTGGCCTGAAGACAAATTTGAAAGCAACAGTGCACTTAGAATCACCTAGAATGAAATAAAGGAGACCCTGTAGGGCTGTGGTCTGGTTCCGGAGAGGTTATTTAGGCTAGCTCTGATGTAATACCCTGCATTTAATAACTTAACACAGACAGAGAATCATCATAGAATCACAGATTGGTTTTGGATTGGGAAGGGACCACAAAGATGATCTAGTTCCAAGCCCCCCTCCATCATGGGTAGGGACACCTTCCACTAGAACAAGTTGCTCAAAACCCCATCCAACCAGGCCTTGAGCATTTCCAGGAATGGGGCAGCCACAGCTTTCTCAACTTGTGCCAGTGCCTCATCACTCTCACAATAAAGAATTTCTTCCTTCTATCAAATCTAAATCTCCTCTTTTATCTTCAAGCTGTTCCCCTTTGTCCTGCTACTATGTGCTCAGACAAAAATTCACTCTCCTTTTATTATAAGCCCCCCTTTAAGTTCTTTCAAGTTCACCTTCACTGCATCCTTGTGAATGTTTTGATTTTGTGATAGTCTTACAACCACTAAACCTCTGGTGCTGTCCACATTCTATATTTGGTGGATACATGATATTAGAAAACAATGCAATGCAAAGAAAATAATCAAATATTTATGGCCAATTGAAAAGAAGAGTTTATGCTCAAGCAGAGGACCAGGTTTGGTTTTATTTACCTTGCACAAATTACTCAGTGCCCAGTGATTGTATGGGTGAGGAAGACAATGCCACCACCTCAGACAGATTGTAGACACCCTGTAGATACGTCATCAGTGTGAGTGACAAACGGGGCCAATGAAATTGTTTGGGATAAACTGTGCTTTAAAGCAGCAGTGCATGGAGGGCAAAAAGCTGTGAAAATGTTTACTGGTTCTGATACAACCAGCTGTCAAGGCAGAGGTGGACACACAGGTCCACCTCACGGGGCTCATCAGAGGTGTGCTGGGCACTGGGCCTCCCTTGGAAGGGATTATTCAGCACTTAGTCACCACTCAGATAGCAGTGTACCAGGTGTGTGCTGGCAGCCGAGTCCACCCTGCACCTTGCTGCTTGCCAGAAAACTAATGAGCAAATACTTCCGCTTTCAGGCTGTCCCCTCCCCTCTCCCTACACCTGCAACTAGAACCAGGGCTCTGCCTGGGACAAACTGGAGCCTCCGTGGCAGCAGCCGGGAAGGGAGCGGCGGAAAGCTGACCCAACAAAGAAAAACCGAGTGAAAGAGGACTGGAGCACAGCCGGGAGCCATCCTGCGTGTGGGGTTGCACGCTAGCACTGAGCAGAGGTTCTCCCAAACTGCTGAGTCCTCAGCTCCTGGGGAAGATGAGCATTTCATCGGAGCACAAGCCCCTTGGGAAGCAGGTCACCGGCAGCCTGCATATGGTGAGTAAGGGCATATGTCTCAAGGGCACAGTTCCCTCATGTGGGATCAAAGCACCCCTGTTGGGCTACATTTAAGTGGTTTTTTTTCCCCCATATGCTAATCTGAAGACACCAGGCCTTGTCAAAGATATCCCTAAGAAGAAGATTCTAGTTAAAAAGCTGTGTCTGACTCTGGCCTGTTTGCTCCTGCGTTACAGGAGTGCCAGGTCTCTCACAGGCATGCAAGATCTGACAACAGCAAATAACCACAGTGGTTCTTCTCCTTTGGCAAGAAAGGGAATTCAATTATTATGAACTTCAATTGGTCAGATCCCTAAATAAAAGCCTGTTGTAGGTTTTGGGGGTTTTCAAGACATTTCATGATTCTCTAATGATGCCAAAGCTGCCCCGTGCTGTTGACATGCAGGATCATCAGGTGGGAGCAGTAGTTTTTCTAGCTATAGGGAAAACTAATGGCAGTCTCAGACAAGCAGCATGTTACTAGGCAGAAATCAGTGATGAGATTATTTCTTTTTACTTTCCTCTGCCCTCAGTCTACTGCTAACTAGTTTGTCTTCTTGGCTAAAGCTGAACAATTTCTTCTCCAGACCTCTCAGTATTAAAAAAACCCAACCTTCCCATGTTGCACTTTTCACCTGTAAGTTGCAAAATGCTTCCCTATGGAAGTAAGTAACTGTTTCACAGATTAGTAAACTGGGGCACAAATAGATGTAATGACTTTCCTGAGTGTCACCTTGCTGGCTAATTTCAGAACTGGGAATCAGCTAGTGCTAGTTCTTCTAGTCTGCTGGGAACCACTTTGATGCCAGGCTAGAACAATTAATCAAGATGCAAGAACATGAAGTTATTTGGGCTACTGTATTAAGGAAAAACGTTATTCATTTGTATTAGTGATAAACAGCATGAAACATCTGACCTGCCATCTGAAAAAGGCTCAAAAGTCTGAGACTCTCCTGGCAAATGATCCCTGGTGGGGAATGATGGTGGTATCTCTTGGATTAATGGCAAATCTACTGGGGAGAAACTTGACTACAGAAACAGCTTTGGGCTGTGTTTTTCAGTCGGTGGAAATCACAAGATAATCTCAGACAGAATAGTGCTTGTCTTCTTGACCCAAGTGTAAATGATTGCTCTTGAGATGAAACTACCCACACTAGTGCAAAGCAATATTCCAGCAGGGTCTTTGGCCTGAATCATCTGTTGCCTCTCTGGCTTGCTTAGGGTGTGAGCAAATTTCTGCTAAATCTGATAGTTTGCTCCTGTTTAAAGGGAAGGTTTCCCCCTGCACCAGGCTGTCTGTTCCTAGTCCTGTCCTTTTGTCAGCTCTGTGCTTGTTAAATCCTCTGTTAGCCAATCCAGCTCACTAAGATGAAGAGAAGCAGAGCTGGCATGAGGTGAGCAAGAGATATGTAGGTAGGCACAAGAACAGGACAGGGAAAGGGCACGGGAGCCCCCCCTTCTCATGGTGTGCCCTGCGAGATCAGCTCACGTCATCCCGTGGGTCTGCACCCGTGTGATCCAGCTAAGTGCTTAAGTACACGCTTCACCTGAGGCATGTGACCAGCAGCACTGAGGCAGCTCCCTTCGTGATCAGATCCTAAAAGTGCAGGTGAGCTCCTGGAAAATAGGGTTGTTTATTGACTCACGCCTTCCCAATGGCAGGTGTGGCCTTGCTCTGGCATGTGACTTTCATTACAGTAGTGTTGGGAGGAGGGAAAAGAACTGTCTTCTTTCTTTGTTTCTTCCCTTTTCTTTTTGTCTGCTGAGTACTACATAAAATGATCAAGTGCAAAGGGAAGCTTAAGGGAAGTAAACTTTTCAGAACTGAACATACAGGAAGGTCAATTTAAAAAGTCCAGCTTTCCAGGTATTCAGGCCTCCTCCAATTCAGGTAATGGTGTTAGTACAGAGCGTTAAAAAAGTGCAAACAAACCCACAATCTTTACATTTTTCCCTTTTAAGTCCATGTCAGTTGCATGAAATATTTTTCCTTTACTTTCTAACTAAAGCCATCATACATTTTTGGGTGCTTTGCTAAACAGCTTCTGCCCTGCACCTCTGAGGTGATGGATTTTTATGTCATACTTCAGTGCTTGTAGCTGAACCCTCGGATCAGTGGAAGGCAATGCCACCTATTTATAAAGAGCTTTAGTTTCTCCTTTGAAAAGAAAAGAACAGTTCAGATGATAAAAATGAAGTGGGACCTTCAAAGTGAAGCTTTGGTCTCTATCTTTGTCCCTCTGCACGTGGGGTGGGTGAGAGCTCACATATTGCTCTTGCTGTAGGTGGCTCACAGGGATAATGCCAGTGAGTGACCTAGGAGATCCATGTAGTCACAGCTTCCCTAGGCGGGGTACTCCTTTTCCCTCTTTCTCCTGGGGAAAATGATCCTTTCCTACATCCCAGAGATGTGGTGAGGACTTAGCCATTTAGAAATGTCCAAGTCTCTGCTGCTCTAGTTGTGAGAGCTATATAAGCATCCTGCATCTGCTTTTTGCAATAAATCAGGTGGAGGTTCCCATCTGATGCCCACAAAATGGGAGCTCATGCTGCACTTCACACCATCATTCCATCCTCCACAATCATCTGTCTTTTCCTTGACACTTCCATGTTGATGACCTCAGACTGATAATGCACATGGCTTTTTGTCACCTTTTTCTTTTCTTTTCTTTTTTTTTTTTTTTTTCAGTTGTCACCAATTGTGGAGTTAAATGTTGGTGGGGAGATGTACACAACAACGCTGAGCACCTTGAAGAAACACCCTGGCTCCAAGCTGGCAGAGATGTTCACTGGTCAGCCCAAACTCAGGACTGACTCTGAAGGGAGGTTCTTCATTGACAGGCCAGGCACCTACTTCAAATACATCTTGGAGTACCTGCGCAGTAACCAAGTGCCCACCCAGTGCATCCAGGACGTCTACAAGGAGGCATTGTTCTATGACATAGAGCCTTTGATCAAGCAGCTGGAGGACTCCCCACAGATCTTTGGGGAGCTGGTGGCAAGGAGGCAGTTTCTGGCTCGTGTGCCCAACTACAGTGAGAACATCGAGCTGATGATCCGCATCGCGAGGGCAGAAGCGGTTGCCTCCCGACAGTCCAGCGTCATCGTATGCGTGGTCAGAACTGAGGAGGACGCAGCCAGGTGTCAGGATGCCTTGAACAGTTTGGACATGGATAAGAAGTCCGTGGTGAAGTTTGGCCCCTGGAAGGCTGTGCCAAGTATTTCTGATCTGCTGGACTGCATTCAAATGGATGTAGAAGCCAAAGGGTATAAAATATCCTTTCAGCCCCATGTTGCTGATAAAGGTTTTCGCTTCAAATCGCACGACTTCTTCTACAAGTTCCTGTTCACATGGTGGTAGCAAAGTGCCACCATTGATAGGGAACATTAGAAAGCAATTACTGGAACAAATTGATCTGGCCTGTGGAGACTAAACCATGGGCTATCAGAGGGACAGGAAGAAATGCACAGGCCCGCAAAAGGATCTCCTTTGTCTGTTTGCCATATCGAAAACCACTTAAGAGCCACTTGGGCTTTAGGGGATAACTATTTAGGGGATTTAAAAGGTTCCAGAAAAAGGAGGAATTTTACTCTTCAGTGTTGCTTACTATTCATTCAGTTCAAAGAGATGGATCTGTGAATTGAGCCAACCTCACTCAACCTAAGGGAAATGAATAATCCCAAATGTGTCTCATGGACATGTAGAGTTGCTCTCAGTGCAAATGGCAACAGGCCACATATGTGCATATCCTGACTGAAACAGTGACATTACCACACACTCGAATTAAATTTGGTTTCTTAATGGGATGGCAAAAGCTATTCTTCTCCCTCCTTTCTACACTAGAATCTGGGTTAAAAGGAAGGATTTAGTGTCCTATGATCTCTTCTTACTCCTCCAGTAGACAGCCTACTCTCTAGTCAATGTATTTATTATCATTATTTATTATTTGTTCTGAAGGAAAGACAGAGAACCTCAGCTATGGTCCAGGAACAACAAAAGGCAAAAATACCATCACTGATGTGAGGAGTTTATAATCCAAGGACACAAATTCCTCTTTCAGACCACACAATCTTAAGCTCTTTCTTATGACACTCATTATTATGATGATGCTATTTTTAACTACATAAGCTCCTGGAAGAATTGGGGAAACCTGCCATGATTTGGTGGGAAGGAAGTGGTACTGAAGCAACAGCCTCCAAGTTCTCTTTTACAGAACACGAGTTGGATTCTACAAAGTGTTTTAAAAAAATCTTAGCATTTGAAAGTTTATTTTTATATTGGAGATGGCTTGGGTTTAATCACTCCAAGAATCAAGTGGCTGATTTGATAAAGATCATATTTCCTTTACTTCTCAGAAGATGGATTTCTTCCAGTCAAGGACAATGACCATAGAATCACAGAATGGTCCCTGGGATTTCAAATAAATAACTTTTAATTTTTTTTGAATGATGCAGAAGTACATTATTTACTGACACTTTCCCCTCAAGATCCCCAAATTCTAAAGACCTGGAGTTTTGTCTCTAGGGTAACAGATTTGAATCACTCCTAATTAAGCTGTGTTTCAGATGTGTTTATCCTAGCATGGACCTCCCCGCGGTGACAGTCGTGAGTCACTCCAGCGACCGCAGGGCAGTTCTGCTGTAGGTGTGAAGGAACTCTGACATCTCTCACATTCATTACCTTGGTATGAATGGGCACAGTCACTGACTGAGAGGACAAAAACGTTTAGGAAGTAGGCTCTTTTGATCATAACCAAGTGGTTGGTGGTGCTCGGCCTGGAAGAAGAGAGATTAAGGAGGCCTCCCAATAGACAAAAGGCTGCTTTAAAGAGATGTCACACTTTGTACATACTTGAGGGTGGGGAAACTGGTTGAAGTCACAACAACAGAGATGAAAATTAGATATGAGGAGAAAACAACCTCAGTATAGTATAGTTAAAGCCTCACACCAACCAACCTGCTAAGTCTATAGGACTGCTGCCGTGAGAAACTTTAATTGACACACACTGGAATCCTGTGTTCAGTTTGGGGCCCCCCACTCCAAGAAGGACATTGAGGCCCTGGAGTGTCCTGGAGAAGGGCAGTGGAGCTGAGGAAGGGCTCCAGCACAAGTGATGAGGAGTGGCTGAGGGAGCTGGGGGTGTTCAGCCTGGAGAAAAGGAGGCTCAGGGGGAACCTTGTTGCTCTCTACAAGTACCTGAAAGGAGATTGTAGCCAGGTGAGGGACAGCACAAGAGAAATGGCCTCAGGTTGTGCCAGGAAAATAATCACGAAAAAGTTATTCACTGAAAGGGTGGTCACGCATTGGAACAGGCTGCCCAAGGAATTGGTCGAGCCACCATCCCTGGAAGTGCCCAAAAATGTGTGGATGTGGCACTTGGGGACAGAGTT
This sequence comes from Horornis vulcanius, assembly GCA_013401035.1. Classification (NCBI taxonomy): domain Eukaryota; kingdom Metazoa; phylum Chordata; class Aves; order Passeriformes; family Scotocercidae; genus Horornis; species Horornis vulcanius. The sequence goes on along the minus strand of VZUA01077526.1, from coordinate 481 downwards.
TATTGGTGGGCTTGGCAGTGCTGGGTTAATGGTTGAACTCAATGATCTTAGAAACTTTTTTGGTCTTTAGTGATTTTACTGATTCTGATTAGTGATTTAGTGATTCTGATGGAAATAAATTTTCTAATTATTTTTAATTAAGTGTTTTAATTAATCATAAGCAGTATATTATTCTTTAGCATTGTATTAATCTTAAGTCTTAGTTAGCTAGCACATGCGTAAGTTTCTTTACACAAACTGTTATTGTTAGAGTTTGGTTGGGAAAATCACTGAAACTTAAAGTTTTGCTAAACTAACCCTGACATGCTTTGATGAACAAAACTTCAGTATTTTGTATTTTTGAAAGTGAACACAAAACTCGCAGAATTTATAGACTACCAGGGCATTTTGCAGAAACCAGACAATAACAAGAGACTAACAAAGACTCTTCATATACTCTGAATCAGTATTCAGAGCAAAACTCTCAGCCTGGGAAAAAGAT
>VZUA01077524.1:14531-25035 GCA_013401035.1 Horornis vulcanius | reverse complement strand
GAAACTTAGAAATGCTTATGAAAGAGAAGATCTATTTACTTTTCACCATCCTTGAAAGGAGTCCTTCTCTCACAGAAGAATCAGCCACTAATCAGGCTGAAAATTTCACAAACTGAGAAAATCAGACCCACAAGTATCCTTTATATCTAACTTTTATACTGCACACTTTTTGTATCAATAAAAACACATGGAGTCTTGAAACCCACCTGCAATTATTCCAGGCATTTGTCCACACAGAAACTGAGTGTAAGTTAAGAGACTGCCCTGTTAATCATTCCAGGCAAACAACAAAGCAGAAACCAGAATCCAAGTCTCAAAAAATAAGTTTTCTACATAGGTACTAAAGCACTGTGTAAGCTTATCTTAAATAAATACTAAATTTTGTCTTCCTATCAAATGCTTTGATAGATCTGCTGCTTCATTCCCCATCTTTAAACATTATTTTATTATAGATGTGCAAAACTATCACAGTCTTGAATGGTGTCAGCTTAAAGCATTTTGATTATAAAAACATGGAGAAGGGTGTTGAAAAGGAGGCTTTGGGGTCACCTAATCCCACGTTACCCTTGCAAAAAGAAGTATTCCAAGCAGTTTATCATCTCACTGGGGTATGGAAAGGGGTTTCTAAAGCCCAGACTCTGTAATACAGCTGAGTGTTCCTTATCTGGTTGCAAACCTGGCCCTGTCCCCAAGGTCCCCTGCCCAGGTAGGCGTTGTTGGAGTCATTTCCAGCAGCCCAGCAGCAGCTGCAGGTCACACTGGTGATTCCCCACGTCACTGCTGCTTCCTTTCAGCCTCCACAAAGCATTTCTGCCTCTATCTCACCCAAATTCCACCAATGTCAGGAAAAAGCGTTTCCAAATGCGAGCCAAAGGTCTCTAAGAGTAGAGTAACAAGAGCAGTCAGTGGTGTGACACAGAGCACAGCACCAGCAGATTAGGTTTTGGCCATGGAAAAACCAGCAAAAAACTTGGGAAGACCATCAGGTGGAACTGGGCCAACATGAGGACTAAGGAAAAGTTCACATTAAACACTTGGAAGCTGCTCTGTTGATTTAAATCTTGCTAGCAGGAGCAGGGTCCATTTGTACTGAAGAGGCACTTGGGTCAATAAGCACAAATACTTAAGGCACAAATTGGGCTAAAGGGATTTCTCCAGAAGAAACAATTAAAGCCTTATTGTGTAATACCTTGACTAAATAATCACAGAGGGGAACAATAACCTTCTTGAAATACATGGAGGATGAACACACCAAGGCAGGAGATGACTCTTCAGGGATTCAGCTAATAGGATTAAAATTCAGAATATCAGAAACTTTAATTGTGCAACCTCCTAGACCATGGAATAATTGGTGTCACCAGAGCAAAGAGTCATTTTATTAATACCACATAGACTAAGCTCACAGGGAGACTGAGGAGAAAAGCAGTGAGATTTACACTTTACTTGTGGTACCATTTCTAAATAGACTTACAGGTCCATTATTGGATTCTTTTAAATACTTTAGAGTCATTAATTTGGAATAATTGGCAAGATTTTCAAAGGATAGTGCAACAAGACTTTTCTCTCAATCATCCTGTAGGACACTGCATCTTTGGCAGAGTATTTTCCTCACTGGGAACAAAGAAACTCCCACTTTCAAGGGTAGCTGGACTTTTTCCCCCCACTCGACAGCTAAACATGAGACCTCAGCCAACACTGGCTGGATTATCTTCAATTCCTCAGTGAAAAGTAAAAGTACATCATTTCCAGAATACATGCTGTTATGCACAGATATTCCAATACAAAGCTTATTTTTAAAAGATCAAATCTTTTTTGCCACATAAAATTTTATAATTGAGAGGCTCCAATAAACTGAAGGGGAGTTACAGTTTGAATTCCAAGCCCTAGGGAAGATACTGGTTGCTCCTAGCAGGAAGTTTTACTTCTAATACACAGATACCCTCATCTGTTTTATACATGTTAAATTCAAACAAACTGACTGAAGTTATCTACTCTCATCCAACTTGATTAAACTCAGCACACAAATTCCACAAATCAATAGTTAATTAAAAAGAAGTGGCAATTTCTACATGCTAAATTAGCCTATGCCTGGCATTTTGCATTCCCTGCTCCAGGTATGTGTTTAGCACTGGAGGAATGAAGATTACTTCAATTGCAAGTTATTTATTACATCTTAGAAGGCTCCCTCTGTTAGCAGGGAAAAATAAAAACACACAACAACAGCAAAGACAAAATGCAAACAAAAACAAAACAAAGCAAACAAAAAACCCTCAAAAAACTTTACTAATGAAGTTTAAAAAACAGGTAATTGCTGGTTATATCACAATAGGGGGGCATTGCAAAGTGGTACAAGGTTTGACAAGCCTGTACAAAGTAGACCCATAAAACCAAACCAGAAAATCCTATTCCTGGATTTTCTCATGAGCTGCTCTTTGGATCTCAGAGACACAAAACTCCAAGAATGCAATGGCAAGGTTTTCATTGCATTTGACATCCAAATACAATACAGGCAGAGGTGTGGATTTACCACAAAATGCCTCTTCCTCCTAGGAGGTTTTTGCTACTTTTTTGGTTTCTATGTCTTACATCTTCTAAAGCTAAAGAAAAGCACCCCAGTCTGTAGCTGGCAGATGTGGGGATTTGTGTGCTATTTGTATTATGCCAACATAAGCCTGTTCAAAATGCACAATTTAATTGCAAGGTCAGGAGGCACATTAGGCTGATGTGTGGCACGCACCCCCTCAGGTCTCCTGCCCACCCAAGCCCCAAGACTGTTTGTAAATCTCAGCACAATGTCCTTGCACTAAATAATCTAATTTGAAGGCAGGCAATACCTGGGTAAGCCAATAAGGAAATAGAATCAAAGTCTGGGACTGGTCACACCTCACCTCCAGCAGGATTTCCTCTCAAGAACTGCATCAGTGGAACCTGTGTGCTCTGCCAAAACCCCTCCAAGCTCTCCTGGGAGGCACAGGAGCTGAGGGCAGGTGAGCACACACCTCTGAGCCTGCTCGGGGGCATGGGGGAGTTGTGAGATTGTAGGAGAAGGGAACACAGGTGACCTTGTCCCTGATCAGTAACAGCTGTGTTAATTACAATACAGCCTCGCCCCTGATGAGCCACAGCTGTGTCCAATAAAGGTAAGTGTGACAAAAGGGAGTGGGTGAGCTGGGGAGGAGCATGAAGGAGGAGGAACAATCTTGAGGAGGAAGGCATGATAAGGACTATTGGTGATGAAGAACATGAATTCTGGGGAGAAACACTCACTGCTGGGGGGGTCAGCCTGGGTCTGCAGTTAGAGCCTGTTGTTGGAGCCTGCAGTCAGAATTTAGTAGAAAATACCCAGCAGTCAGAGGCTGCAAGGGAAACCTCCAGCAGGAGCTGCTGCAGGCAGAGTCAGGGAATGGTTGGAGTCAGGATGGCTGAGCTGTAAAGAGGAATAAACCAGGACCCTTTAATGCTGTGATAAACAAGAACTCTGTGTCTTGGCTCATTTCTACCCTCTGACAAGAGGGCTGCTGCAATGTGAGATCTGCACAGGGCCCAGACTATCCTGAAAACAAATGTTTAGATTGCAACAGCTGCAAAGGCAAATCTGAATTATGTCCTGTGTATAGCCCAGAAGTGGCCTGCTGAGATTCTTCCTATTTTGTAGATCTCAATAAAGTGTTCTCCTTCAAACTTCTGCTCTGCTTGGCCGCAGAACAATTTTTGGCTGGGGATGGGGGGGGTGGTTTGGGTGTTTGAAGGGGAGGTTTCTTGTTTACTTTTCCTTTTTGACTGTATGTGGAATAAGGAATTACAGGTAGCAAAAAAGCTCTTTCAATCTGCTCTTGACTATTAAGATTATCTCAGTCCAAGTCTGGCTTCATTCCTCTATAAACCAGCAGCACTCTGAATGATTCCCAACAGATGTTCTTCCCTCAGCCTTGTCACTCCTGCAAAGAAACATTTTCCTTTTCCAGAGGGCCTTTTCCTGTTCTCCTGCACGGACCTGCAGGCTCGTCCTGCTGTGTGAAACCTTCCCCCAAAACAGACACTTTGCTGCAGACACTCTGCCCTTCCCTGCCAGGGCCTGTTGCAACCTTGAAATAAAAGAGGGAAGCAAAGTCAGGCTTGGAAGAACACCCCTTTTATTCCTCTTGCTGATGCCAGCAGCACCCTCAGCCACTCCAGGGGAAATCAGGTGTTCCAAGCACCACAGTGCATTGCCCACTGTCACATCACTGAGTTTATCACCTTGGAATTACACATTTCTCTAATGCATTTAGGAAACATTTTTAAGGTTACAGACAACAAGATTAACACCAAAGAATGGGAAATAAGAGAAAGCCCTCTGGTTTTGTGTTCCTTTAAATTTCCCTTACATGGTAAGGGCAAGAAGAATGCTTTGTCTACCAAAATGCTTTAACGCCTTGAGATTCTGCCCTTCCCCTGGAATATGAAACTCGTTTTTCTGGGACACCCAGCACCATGTATTGTATTAGAGGAATGTTTTTTTTTTTAGGAAAAAGTCATGGCACCTTTATATGTAGATATATTGGCAAAAGCAGTTTGGCTCTGTATTTAAAAGAAAAATACTTAATTGTTCTGAGGAAAAGGTACTTCTAGGAAACAAGGCTGAGTCACAGAATATAAAACAATGTAGAAAGCCAGCAGTTATTGTGCTGTGACGTGCTTATGATAAATACTTTCTCATGTCACTGAACTGGTATGAAGAATTAATACTAAAAATAGGTCTTTCAATACTTATTTCTGATTTATTTTACCTTCACTTGAAGGAAGACTTTAATTATTAAACTTAGCCCAAATAAATTCACACACAATTTGGACAAGAGGGAAGAATTATTTCTACAGTATCACTGTAGTCATTCTGGGGTTGTCAAATTATGCCTTTGCAGGCAGAGAGTCTCACCAACCCAATAAAAGAACATAAAATATATTCAATTAATGGATGAATAGATCCACAAACAGTTTCACATTGTGCACTGACAAAAACCTGGGGCTGAGGAAGAAGGGAAGGGCAAAGGCTTGGAACAGAGAGATGCAAAAGAAAAATCATCTTAAGTGATGAGAGCTTGTTGTGTTCCCTTCAAAGCATGGACTGGGAGAAGGGCATTTTGCTCCAGAGGAACAGTGGTAAACAGGGAATGGCAAATTCCTTTTTATGGCAATTTGGTTCCAACAGAGCAATACATCCAATGTGGGTCAACTCTATAGACCAATTGTGTTTCTTTACCTACTTTTTGCTCAGTTAAAGCATTAAAAATAGAATATGTTGGCTCCACTAAAGAAATAATTTGGAATTATGATGAGATCTGGAAAAACACTGATCCCAAAACAAAACAGATTTGTACAGTGATGAACTGTAATTAAAAAGTGCACAATAGGATTTTGTAACTCAGCTGTGGTGAAATACAGATTTCAGCCTGCAGGTACTGCTGGGTAGGGGGGTCGTTGGTCTCAGAGGTTACTGCTTGCAGAAGGGAGTTTGGTCTGTTTAAAAGAAGTCAGAATTAAAAACAGCACAATTTGCACTTTAGAACCCAGCAAAATTAGCATTATCTTACCATCACCATTCCTGATGCTGTCAGATCCATCTGCCTCGTGTTTTGCAAGGAGAGTGCCAAAGGCCAGCAGACACTAAAGGTTTATTAAGGCAAATATGTTTATTTAAATAAACTGTGAGTCTAGAGCTGTGCTATAAATGATCTCTTCTTATGACCTCCTCAATCAGCACTAAGGTTTGAAACAGACTAAATGACATTTTGAAAATAATGTTCTTTTTCTCTTGCAAAGACACATCTTTACTTCAGCTGGTCTTTCTCCTCCTGTGTCTTTCAGGGTTTTCAGGCTGAGGAAGCCCATGAGGAATTCCCCTGATAGGAAAAATCTTCTCACTGCTTCTGAAGCACAGGCATGAAGAGCCAAAGGAGTTTTCCTGCCACTGGCACCCCCAGGCCAGATCCCACAGCCCTGGCCATCCTCCCTCCCTGCCTGGCTGCCTGCAGGAAGCACCAGGGTTGGAGAGGAGAGGTCACCTCAAAGTGTCTGACCCCACAGGACCTGGATGCTGGAAAATCTCCCCAATCCCACTCTGCTAAACTACACAGCAACAATAAAACCTGGAGAGCTTACAGTATCTTTCACATCTGTACAGAAACCTTCCCTCACACACCTTGTAGAGATTGGGAACTTGGAGTGAGAGTCCACAATATCTCATTTTTTCCCAATCAAAAAAATACAGCCAGTGTTCCTAAGTTTCAGCAGTCTTCTCACTGAATTTTCAGAGATATTTCTTGTGTCACACATGTCAGGGAGTGTCACAGGACAGCTGAAAAAAGTCATTTATGATCTGGCCTAAAAAGCTGTGAATGCTCAAATTCCCATCCCAGGGTTTGTTAGGCAGGAGATGCTCTGATTCTATCATGGTGTGTCCAGGAGGAGTAAGAACAGAGGGTTTATTTGTATAAATTAAACAGTTTGAGTGAAGGAGACATTCATAATGCCTCCTTGCTCAGCCTCATACAGTTTTGTCTAAAGTGCATTGGTTCACATGCTGAAATGATGTGCAAGAGAAACATGGGTGTGACTTAGTGCTAGAAAAATATTACAGGAGTACTGGGTACAGATAATGCAAATAATGAAAGAAACAAAATATATATTTTGACAAAAGGTTGCATGAATTAAAGCATTGGCAGCTACTGAACTGCAGAAAAGCACAAAAAAGAGCTGCAAACCCTATTGTGTTGGTGTTAGAGACTTACCTCTGTGTTCATACTCAAGAGTGAAGCTTGCCTAAGAAAAGGGACTTGAACCTTTTTGAGATGAGCCTTTTTCATGGTGCATTCCTAATTCTCACTGACTGCCACCTTCCACTGCCTTGTGCTTTAGTTTAAACTGGGAATCAAGCTCGCAGACCAAAGTGGGAACTGCAGTTCCTCTGCTCTGACACAAATCATCAGGTAAGAAGGGGCATCTGCGTTGTGGGCTGATTTGGGAATCTGTGAAGTGGAACTGGCATGTCCAGAGGGGATGTCTTACAGGACTGTGTGTACACATCAAAGCAATTCCTGCTTTGCAGAAGACCTCTTACAACAGACTGATTGAAATATTTCTCAGTGAATAACAGGCGAATTGAAATATTTCTGTGTGAATCACACCCCCTGATTTATGGGGAAGGGGCAGGTTTGTTTAATCACTACAGGGGTTTTTTAAGTCCTTACATTCCTTGTGATCCACTGAGCAGGCCTATTTGCATAACTAGGTTTTAAATGCAAATCAGATAAAGAATTTTACTAAGTGGATGATTTGTACAATACAGCCTCTAGGTCTCTTGCAGAAGTGCTTTGATGAGGCAATGGTTCTTTAATTACGCTGAAGGCCGATTACCCCATTACAGCCATATTGTTTTGTGGATTGCATATAATTTTGCTGTTTCCAAAGATTCCCTGCCATAATTCTGAAGAAAATGCAAACAGCAAGCAGACACTTGAGACACATTAGGCAAGAGATGCTTTAGTGAATTCAATTTAAGCTGCAACATTAAAGTGATTTTGTTGAATAAAACATAATGCAATAATGAGCCTGTGTATGTCAACTCTGCAAAGATAATAGCTGAAAACTTAGCTTTGCTTTCCTCTTTTCCAGGCTTTTCTCTCTTAGGCTCATTAGTCAGAGACAATGCTGCAAAGAGAAACCTCTTCTAGTGTAGGCTTTATTTCAGTTTAAGTATATTCCCTACAATTGTATTTTACAGTTGAATATAGAGTTAAAGGAATTAATTTGTGTCTGCTTCACATCAGCACTAATGAGATTACACATTATGTGGGATTTTTATCCTTTTATGCCTAATGTTGGGGACAACATAATGTATAGATCACTCTAGACCACTCGGTGATGTTTATTGCCTTTTTAGAGAAGATTTACAAATTTAAGCAGTTGAAGGGAAATAATCTCAGTTATACTCTGTACAGTTTTGCTCTACTTTCTGACACCCTTCTTGTCTTTACAGGTAACTGCAGCAAATGTAACAGGCAATGAGCTGCTTATGTCCTGGGCAGGGTACTCATGGCATTATGGAGGCTCCTTGGAGCTGCTAAAATCTGAATTACGTGCAAGTAGGCTATTTATGACTGCAAGAATATTCACCTTTACCAGAAACAAAACAATTACTAAAAGCTAATAAAAAAGAAAATTAAAATTATGAGGTTTGTTTATTTATTTATTGTATCTTGCACCAGACCTCTTCTGATTTCCAGAGTCAGCCCATAGCTTCAGATAGGTACAGCACAGCTAGCAGGTGTTCCTTTTAATATCTACCAAAATATCTCTGATCTGCTGTTTGGAGGTGGAAAGGTGACTCCCAACACTTGTCCCTGCACAGGTTTTCAGTTGTGGCTGTCTTGGGCTTTCAGAGCTTATATAGCTTTTTACAGTTTTAGTAAGAGCTACCATACGGTTTGGTGACACAAAACCCTTTGCTACAGAAAACTCCTGGGATTCTATTATTGCAGCATGCTGGCAGCATTTCAGCTTTCATTTATTCGTGGAGTCATCATTTTATATGGAAAAGAAAGGTAATAAATCAAAATCTCAGCCATTCATCATTTAGAGGGGTGCCTCACCTTGTAAATTCGAATTGCTTTAATGGTTTGGCACCATTTTATTTTGTTTTCATTGAATGAAGGATAGCTAAGGAGAACAGCCAAGCTTATGCATCACCACATATATGAATCAAAGGAAAAACCAAGAGTGAAATGTTTTATAAAGGCAAAGCAGTGAACAGAACAAAAAGAAAACATTGTTTATAAGGGGGGAAAAAGGCAGACAATCTTTGTTGTTTGAATTTGGATGTTACAAGATATTGTGCCTTTAGGTGATAAATAAAAGCCTCAGGGGTCTGCAGGGTGGAAGCTGGGGGTACCCCAGAGGTTTCTAGCTCAGCTGGCCCTGGCAGAGCTGAGCATCTCTGTTTTGGGGGAAGATGGGTGAATTTGGTTGATGTGGAGAGTGGCTTTGCCATTGCTGCAATTTGGTCACCAAACTCTTCCTAACCTCCTCCCACATTAAAGGTGCAGGAACTCCAGGGGAACAGCAATCCCAAATGACATTTAGAGCTGATCAGAGCTCTCTTACAGCCTTGTTTGCCCTTATCTCCATTTCTGTTCTCCTCACAAGCCCCATTTCTTTGTTGTTTGGGCCTGCAGAGTTATTTTCACTCAAAAACAAAAAGTCATTTACATTCTGGGTTACTGAGAATGACTTTATACCCCAGGTGGAGCAATAGGAAAAAGATTATGAATTCCAGGCACAATTCTTAGGTTCTGCTAATTAAAAGAATGAAGCTGTAGGACAAGAAATGATTTGCACTGCTAAATTGTAGGGACTAAAGTGCCAGCAGGTATGTTACTTCAGTGGAGAAGTCAAGGAGTGGGGCTCCATTCTCCTTTCTCTGTGCTGAATCCCTGTGAGGACTGTAGAGCTGGGTGAGAAGCATTCCCTCTTGAGCCAGAAAATGCTACATTTTCCCAAGGGAAAGGAGGAAGGGAGAGCTTTGAACCAGGTGTGTTTGGCACAGGAAGGTTAAATCTACACTGCTGACTGTGGCATCAGCCCCCCTGTGCTCCTTCCCTCAGATGGCAGCAGGGAAGGAACCTCAGCCATGGAGAAACAAGAGGGTGAGCTCAGGGCATTGACCCCTCTGAACAAGGCACTGCAAAGGCTGCTCTCTCCTGCCTTGCACCAGTTTGCATTTCCTGACTCTCACAGCTGCTCTGAAAACCCTTGTGCTGTTGGCATCCAGAGCAGAGCACTTGTGGCTTCAGCTGTGACCAGAAGTGGAACAGGGAGATGGCCTTGGCTCATCCCTGTGAGCCCTGCTTGCTCCTGTGGGACCCTTGGCACTTGTGTCACCCCTCAATTCTTTCACTGAGCTGGCCCCAGGCCAAAGATTATTCCTTGTGCTTTGGTGGCTGATGGTTTAGACCTCCTGAGGAGTTATAAATTAATCAACTTTTTCCTTCTTCTGCCATGTAACTGGCTCATCTAGCAGTGCCCTTTATTTGTACTTACAGCTTCTTTGGTTTATGATTTTTAGACCATTTTTCAATATTTTAGACAGCTCTAAGCTTCTTTTGGAGATCTTTGCAGCTTTACTGAACACTTCTGATATCTAGGTTAAAATATGCTGCCCAAAAATGAACAAACAATAAAAAACCAAGGCTGTTTGAGTGTCCTCCCTGCTGGTGAAGGAGACACAGACTGAAATCTGTACTAATGAAGCAATAGCAGCATCCTGGAGTACTTTTTCACAACATCCACAAGTCGTTTATTTTTCTTTCTCTCAGTTCATTCACCCTGCCAAAAATGCACTGCAATGGCAGCAGCAGGTGTGAGCATCTTCAAGCTTTTGTGTGCTCTGCTCTTTCATCTGTGAATCAAAATCTTTATTATTTACCACCAACAAAACAAACTCTCCACAAGATTTAAAAATCTGACATTA
>VZUA01077520.1:19117-29292 GCA_013401035.1 Horornis vulcanius | reverse complement strand
ATGTAGCAGTACAGAAAGACAAGCAAATAAAACGAACACCCTANTCATTTTTTATCTAGGTAGGAATGCTGGGGCCCCCCTAACTGGCTGGATCATCTCCCAGTGGGATGATGCAATGTGTCCTTGGTGAGCCTTAATGGCCCATTATCAGCAGATATCCCCTGGAGGGAGGAGGGTGGGGAAAGAGATAAGAAACACTGCCCCACCCGATTTTAACTGCTGGGCCATTATCAGAAAGCATCTGCCCCTCTCCCCCTGCAGTTACAAGGGTTAAAGAAAAAAAAAAAAAACCCAAGCGTTTCCCCAACTGCTTTCAACAAATGGAATTGAATACACATTTTTAATTCCATAACCCAAGACACTCTGCAATAATTGCTTTTTTCAAAGCTCCATGCTTTCACGGGTAGCTCTGTTTGGAGGGATCACAGGGAAGGAAGTGGAAAGTGGGTGTACTGTTTTAAAATAAAAAGTATTGTTGCCCAAACACGGACAAGGAACAATTCCGTCAGTCCCTTAATCCTGGAAGAATAAATGCAAGGAGCCAGCACAATTAAGGCAAGTAAAATGCCTGTTAGTGCAACTCCCTGAATCATGTTTAAAAAGTCAAGTTAGATGATAGGATTTTCTGCTGTTCATGTGGACAACATTAACACAGTACAGTCAGATTGGTAACACTGGTCCTGTCCATGTAAGAAAGTGTTCCTCAGCCCTGCTTTCAGATGCTGGCTATACCAACAGGGATGAATCTGGCTGTAGGGAACTTCAAAATAAAATCACCTCTCCAAAGCCAGTCCAGAACTGGAGCACTAGCTCCATTGGGGAAGACTGGACTCTTTCCCCCATTCCAAAGGGATGTCAGCTTTTATCTCCCCTCAGGTCTGCCCGCTGCCCAGGTGTTTTCTAACACCAAGATCTTAAACAGCTTGTTCAGTCATGGTGAACCTACTCCTCATCTTGCTTCCTCCTTCAAAATTCACAGGATATGTTTTATTCTCTTTGCTACACAATCAACTCACAGGTCTTCCTTGAACCCTCCCCACTGCAGAATCATGGAATTGCTTAGGTTGAAAAAGAACTCCAAGATCACCAAGTCCAACCATTCCCCCAGCACAGCCAATGCCACCACTGACCCCTGTCTCCAAGTGCCACATCCACATAGCTTTTAAATCCCTGCAGGGATGGGGACTTCTCTGCTGCCCTGGGCAGCTGTTCCAGGGCTGGGCAGCCCTTTCTGGGAAGAATTTTTTCCCAATATCCAGGCTAAATCTTCCCTGGTGCAGCCTGAGGCTGTTCCCTCTCCTCCTGTCCCTTGTCCCCTGGGAGCAGAGCCCGACCTCCACCTGTCTCCAGCCTCCTGTCAGGGAGCTGTGCAGAGTGAGAAGGTCCCCCCTCATTTCCCATTTCCATCCTCATGAACAAGCTTCTTCACCAGCCAATACCCTGGGTTTGTTCCTCCTTATCACCGTTTTGCCTGCCTGACTTTATCAGACTGCCTAAACCTTGCCTGGCTTCCTTAGGTTAATGAACAGGTGCACATTGTTTTCAGAGATTCTGTTATTGGTCACAGGCTGGAGAAGATGAAGAGGGGGATGCCCAAATGTGTGGAAACCAAGGGAAAAGAGGTTCCTGGGCTGCCTCTTTCTACTCTGGCCCTAAACTGAGCACTTGGGGAAGTGCCTGAGAGCTCTGTCCTGGGTGCTCCTCAATTTGCCAAGAGAGGGTCTGGGGGCTGCACCCCCTCCTCAGTCATTGCAGCAGCTTTGAAGGGCAGGTGGTGAGAAACCTGAAGGTGGAGGAAGGGAGGAAAGCCCCGAACAACTTGGGAATGGAGAGATTTACAATTCTGCTGATCTTTTGATTATGGCATGGGAAAAAAGAAGAAAGCAGAGCACTGCATGATGCCGCTGATCAGCCGCAGGATATTATGACCTGCCACAGGATAGCAATACGCTGCCAGCTCTTCTAAAAGCTGTGCTACCTGATTAGACTGCTAAGATGTGTCTAGATGTATCTGTAGAGCTGCAAAAGAAAAATGAGGTCAGTAACTTTTCAGATTAAATTGAAAGCACTTGGGTAGGAAACTAGGATTGTTGCGTGCTGAAGAAACCGTCTTGGCATGCCAATTATATTTTGATAATTATATTTCATTTGTTACAACTTGGAGAAGGGAAAAGCACTGACTTTTAGCACACTATCATATTCTGCCTCTAGCTTAGGTCCAGACTCACACTCTAACGAAACAAATTCTGTTCAGGGCAGCAAGAGGATTTTACTGTTGGTAATATAAAGCAGCACACTTTACACCACTTAAATATTAATACAATCACTAACAGGTTAACCCCAATAAAAACAGTGGCAATGGCATGGTGATTATCAATAAAGACACAATTAACTCTTGCAGTAAGTGCACATTATGCCCCACTGCGCTGTCACTCCAGTCCCTAGATATCTTGTTACCAAATAAACAGTGTTTGCATCAATGGCAGCAGTATGAGTGTGCAGGAGCTGTTGAAAGCTTCAGTGAGAAACGTGACTGAAGTGGGATCTCTATCAGGAGGAGAGAGTTTCAGCACTGAAGCATGGTTCTGGAAAGCCCTCTCTTCCCAGCCTGCAGGTGTGGAGATAAGCACTGTTCACTGGCTCGGCGTGCAGTGAGATAATACAGGTTAAGTGGTCAGACAGCCAGTGCAGAAACGAGGAGGCAGGAATTATTAGGTGCTGTATTCTGCTTGTGTAGCACAAATAACACTTGAAAGTAAAAGATGTGAAATCACCTGAAGTGCTGCCGGTCTTCTTTGACACCATTTTGTATGCCACGCTCCAAACCCCCTCGTGGAGTTAAACATCTCTGTCTGGGGTTAAACAGCAGCACTGCAGGGAGCAGCAGAGGGGAGGAGAAATGGTCTTTCATTAACAGCAGAAGATTTGGGCTGTGTGCACTCAAAGTGTGGTTCTGCTGCAGACTCAAAACAGTCACACAAGGCCCTTGGAGGGGATCAGACCGACCTGCCTGGGATCTCTGTGTGGTGACACTGTGACCTGCTCGTTCCAGGTCAGCTGGCATCAGAGTGAGCTCAGATGATCACATCTGCTCTGGGCTGCACAAGCCTTTCCTCCCCAGGGATGGTGTCAGGGAGGGCAGGACTGCAGCTCCAGGAGGTACAGTATTGTAATACTGTGGTAGTTTCACACTGGAGAAGTGATTTTTTTTTTTCAGGAAGTTATAGTTAAACTAATTAGTTACTGGTTTTGAAATTCATAGCTACTATAGCAAATAGAGGAATTATACATGTTTGTGAACACACAGGGTTGAATATTAGAGGATCTTGGGAAACTGCCCTTTTCTCTTCTACATAACCCATATGCAGTATTAGGAAAGCTGCTAATGGGAGGGACTTCACAGATCAGGTTTCCCCAGTGGCTTTTGAGAGTTGAGACCCACAAGGGAACTCTTTGTGTTGTCAGTGAGGAAATTCCATAGAAGTTCTGATAGAGACTCCTCTCCTAAAAAAAATCTGACAAAAGATTACTTTTAAATAGTGAAACTGACTGAAAATCACAAGTTTTGTCTTTTTATGTTGTTTGTAGGAAAATTAACATTTGTGGGGAGGGGAAAAAGTGTTTTTGAAAGTTCCATTTTGATTCTTATTTTCTTCTCTTAGTGTGTGTTAATAAATCTATCTTTGTACCCTTTAAATTTGGGCCTTTGCTTTGCTTTTCTCCTAATCCTAGAAAAGATAATCAAACCACGACACTAAATTTGGCAAACAAAGATAGGCAAATGTAAAACCACTAGAAATACACAGTGACAACAACGTTCAAGATTGCTACAGTGACATCTATTCCCTTCCCTTACCATATATTAATATTTTAGTATTTAAATAGTAAAAGTACTAGTGAAGTAAGGGCCCTGTATTTGCTTGATAAGTAATCACAGCAGAGCAATTAAGCTGGAAATTATTGATAAAGGGTGTCTACAAGAGAGCTGGAGAGGGACTTTGGACAAGGGAGGGAGGGACAGGACAAGGGGGAATGGCTTCACATTGACAGAGGGCAGGGTATTAGATATTAGAAAGAAATTCTTGACTGTGAGTGTGGTGGAGCCCTGGTACAGTGTGCCCAGAGCAGCTGTGGCTGCCCCTGGATCCCTGGAAGTGCCCAAAGCCAGGCTGGCAGGGCTTGGAGCAGCCTGGGACAGTGGAAGGTGTCCCTGCCCGTGGCAGGGGGCTTGGAACCGGGGGATCTTTAAGGTCCACTCCAATCCAAACCCCTCTGGGATTCTGTTAACATCCATTGGTATGTTATATATGAAAGTGATGGCACACAGTGTGCTGGAAAGAGCAGGAAGCCCCTGTGCAGGGTAGGAGATAAATGATGAGCTTGTCAGTAAAGAAAGGGCCTTTTTCCTTTTTTACAGTATTTATTTACTGTGAGATTAAAACTAACTTCCTTTTCTTTTTCCTTCTGTTCAGACTTGTGGCCTTTGTATCTTGCATGGTGGCTCATGCTCCTCTCTTCATGGAGTCATAGCCTGGGGTGCCCAGCACGCAGAAAGCTGCCTGCAACTTACCATCTTGGAGGCCTTATGGGAGTCTGTTCTTAATGAATAGTCTGGGATTAATTCTGTTTACCAAGTGGGAAACACATGTTCTATTGTTTTTGTCCGTTTGATGATATAAATCATATTTGTTTCCACCAAAGTGAAGTCAAAACAAAAGATCAAAAATTAAATCAGTATTTTTCTCCTCGTATTGCATGTATGGGAATTGCCTGGAACCCAGCTTGAGTCACAGAATTATAGGCGAAATCATGAAGTATTGAGCTCAGAAAAAAACAACAACAAAAAAACAACAACAACAAAAAATGCCCGACTGGCTTCAAAGAAAATGCTCCCTGAATAAGGGTTGAAGAGGAATTGCAGAGTGTCAGTAAAGCACAGCTCCAGCAGGAATGGTGCAGTCCTGATTAGGAATTTACAAGCTTTAACACTGGGAAGGGCAGAGATCTGCTGGATCATACAGCCACTCTCACACACCCACTGGGAATCCTGTTTTCTGCTGCATGTTCAGTGCTTCTTCTGAGAGCCCTCAGATGTCCTCTTTCTGGAGGAAATACATTTCTGTGTACTATTTTAGGTCTGCCTCTACACACACAAGCACACGTACATGAGTTGAAAATCCTTGCCTGCGTGTCAGAGTATTTTCAAAGGGGAAATGCTAGCGTGTGTTCATGTTGTTTTGAAGAGATTTCCTCTGTGATGTTTACTCCAGGGCTCAGAAACTGTCACATTTCCATGTGAAAGATGGCTTGCAAAATCAGAAGACGATGGTGAGACTGTCAGAGAACTGGTGCCATCTGATATTTTTACTGAAAAGCTCATGAAAGACGGGACACTCAAGCAGATAGAGGAAGAAGTCGATGACCCCTTAGAAGGTAATATAATCCTAGGAGTAGGTAGGGATGATTTGTCTGATTTTTTGGAACAAAACATTTGGATGTATGGTTCAGTGCCGTGCTGGTACAACTGTTCACTTCTCTTTCCCTTCCGGTTCTCTGGCCTCTCTCACACCTGGAGCACTTTCATGCAGTAACATCATTGTTTTCCTGTGGGGCTTTTGAGAACCTGTCACAGACAGCCTTCCACACCCATGATTTTCATATCTCCTCTGATGACTACCAAAATTCTTATATATTGTCTTTAAGGCTGTGTTAACCTCTTCACTCCCTTGCCCAGCTTCTTCTGTGCTGTGCACTCTGCCTCTTCCTTTCCCATCCTATGAGTCTAATTAATGCTACTCTTTCCTTGCAAAGTTGTTTTTTCTGCTGCCCTTCAGGTACACATGCATAACCTTTAGAAACCTGGGTTATTGCAGCCACCTTCACCTCATTAAAGTGACTTTCAGGAGGAGAAAAAAATTCTTACTCAGTTCTGAGTTCATCTCATAAGGTGGTGACGTTCAGTGTTTGGCCTTACTGGTAGCTGAAGCAAGTGGAAAAAACCCTATAATTTCACCCCTAAATCATTGCTTCTCTGTATGTGCAGCTGTTTGTACCTCTTTTTCCTCTAGAAAAGAAATTCCTTTTCTCACCCAGAGCTCATTATGTCCTTGAGAGAGGTCATGAACTTCCCCATCCTGAGCAGAGCAGAAGAATTTCAGATGCCATTTTCATTCTTGCCTCTGACAAGACGATTCAACTGAGAAAATAAGTTCTCTCACTGTTTCTTTTCTTTCAGAGTCTGACTTGCATTTACTGTAGAACATTGTCAAGGTGGAATTAATGTGGATTGTTTTCCATTGGTAAGGGAAGAAGAGGTGCCTTGCTGGGAGGAAGACTGGTGTCCTCCTTCCTCCTGTCAGGAACTAAATGGCAGCTTAAGGGGGATTTCTTATCCTGCAGGGGCAAAGACAATTTTAAAATCAATTACTAAGTAGTAACACACTGGCAAGGGTGGCCCAGAGAAGTGGTGAATGCCCCATTCCTGGAAACATTTGAGCTCAGTTTGGATGAGGCTCTGATAAACCTGGTGTTGTGGAAGGTGTCCCTGCCCATGGCAGGTGGGTTGGACAAGGTGGCCTTTAAAGGTCTCTTCCAATCCAAACAAATTGATGATTCAATGATTCTGTGACATCTAGGTGCCTGCATGACATTTTCCTTAACTTGTTAATTTCTGTTGCTTTACCTTGGATCAGTTACCATTTGTTAATTAACCCTGTGAGTGGTGACTCACTTTTCCTTCTGAAGGCAAAGCCTTAAGATAAGTTTTACAATCTACGGAATAGAATTTTTGTGTTATTGAAAGTTTCTTCTGGCTTGGAGCTAGGGATAAGTTTGAGAATTTCTGCTTTAGACATAAAATATCTGGGACAAGAATTAAATCTTCTGCATGTCTGTGAGTCCTCATACATTTTGGGCAGTGACACTGTAAATGACAGTGATGGAAAATCAGCTTGTGGTATTCTGAGGATCATCTTTCTTTTATAATATGCTGTGTTTTAGTCCTGGAGGCCTCTAGAACTAGCAAGGAAAGGCCAAGGAAGGATGCATTGACTAATTAGAAAACATTGCTTCCTTCCTTATTTAAGTAGGAAAGTTGGCTCTCAAACATGGAGCTGTAACTCTGTAGGACATCTGCAAAGAGGCAAACCAGAATACCCAGCACTGCACATAGTCCTGTTGGATGTTCTCAGGTGATGACTCCGATCCATTTCTCAGAGAAATCAATGGAAATCTTTCATGGATGACAAAGCAGAATAGAGTCTGTCTTACTGTGAAAGAAGAAGACAATATAGCAATTTTCTTCAACACTGTTAACATACACAGAATCCTAACTAAGACTTTGTGCTTCTTGTTCATTTGCATTGCCCTGGGATTTGCAGGGAGGCATTCTCCATGGCTCATATGCCACCAGGGTAATCAGAGACTTGTACAGACCCTTATTGTTTTCCTGGAGAGGATGCCTTCAGTAGCTGTTTGTTTTCCCCATATAATTGGGATAAGAGTAGCAAAATAAAAATAGGAGTATTTAACAGGTTTACTAAAGCACATTACTAAAGGCTTGATGAGGTTTTATTGTCTCATCATTGAGCAAGCTAAAGAGAAAGGGTACTTAAACAGCACTGCTCCAGCCCTTCCTTAATTAAATACTCTCTCAGCAAAAGGACCCAGAAACCTGTTCTCTGTCTGTTTGGGGAATTTATAGAGATACATGCCATTAACTCCTGTAGTAATTGCACATCTGAATTCCCAGTCTTTGTTTATGGAAGATGGAGTATTAAGGATTCACAGCACTGAATTACTTGTTCTCAGATCTACGTCCCCCGAGCCTCTGTATGAAAAGGTGCTGAGTTCCCTCACCTCTATTGACTTCCCATCCAGTAATGACCACAATGATTCTTTGCATTTTTAACCGTGAGCTGTGTGATCAAAGCAAAGCACAGGCATTGATTAGACAGAGAAAAGGAAAGTCAGCAAATTCCAGCCCAGGGATTCTCCAGTCTTTGGACTGGAAACCTAAAAGAAAAAATACATGGGATTTAATACCTCTACAAGTGATGAGCAGAAAATCTGGGGAACATTTTCTTAGGTAAATTCAGTACCTAACAGGGACCTTAATATTTCATCTTACCAGAAGTCATCTCTGCTTCTTTCTGCAGTTCACACATACAAGATCAGCGTGTTCACTGGGGATATCTATGGTGCTGGGACAGATGCCAATGTCTTCCTAAACATCTATGGAGACCTGGGGGACATGGGAGAGAGAAAACTCAGTAAATCCGAAACAAACTTCAACAAGTTTGAAAGAGGACAGGTACAAATGCACAGGGTTAATGACACTTTCCCTCTCTCAGTCTTTAACCTATCAAGTCAGTGACTGCCTTTATAGGCTGAGTTTTCCTATGAGGGATGAATTGATTGATTCCATTTACCACATTCATTACCTCTTAAAACGCTTTGTATGGATTGTCAGCTGGGTATTACAACTGACAGGCACTGCAGCAAACAGGCAGATGTTCCTATGAAGTCACTGATGGACAAATTATGAGCTTGGTCATGGAAACTGGCATGAGCTGTGAGCTGCAGATTCCCACAGTCCCTGTGCAACTGATTTGCACGCACACAGTACTTGTTGGAATTCACCACAAAACTTGTTAAATTGATGGGACTCAAACTTCAGCAGTATCTGTGAAAATAACACTAAAAGCAATGCCCTGTGGTCATCACATGTGTCACTTGGATATAATGGTGGCAAGGTTTGTCTTATCTGGATTGTTCATACAAATCCAACTGGATTAGAAAGGGAAGCATACTTAAAAATCTCTCAGGATTTCAGTATTCTTACTGGTTGCAAAAGTGGTGTTTCTTGCAGCTCCCCTCCTAGCAGAAGCAGGCTTTCAAACACCTCCCTGAAGAGAGTTTTGGCTTACAGATATGCCTCTATAGACTTCTGCAAAGCCTTTAGCCAAACACCATCCAGCAATACAGAATTTGAGCATATGTGTTCCGTAGTCTCCCTTTTTTTTGCCTCTTTCCATGGATGACCTGTTGAGAGTTTGTTAACAGAATCAACTGCTCTTGAACACCCTGCAGGAGGACACGTTCACAATACAGGCTGTGGACCTCGGCATTTTGTACAAGATCAAGATTCGTCATGACAACAGCATGTTCAGTCCTGACTGGTTTCTGGAAAAGGTGGAGATCCTGGATGAAACCACAGAGGAGTCCTTCGTTTTCCTGTGCGAGCGCTGGCTCTCCAAAAAGAAAGAGGACAGAAAGATAGAGCGTACACTTTATGAACAGGTACAGTTATGGCCCAAAGCAGATCCCACTGCTACCCATAAATATAAAATTATTGAAGATCTGGTTGAAGCCCGAGGAAGCTCATTAGGGACTCAGAGGGCTTTTGGCTTATCCAAAATGAATTTCTGATTTTCAGACGAGAGCTGAGAGTAAGGCCACTCTCAGCCCATTATCATCAGCTCTGTAATTTGCAATTTCAACTGAAAAATCAAGGAGTGTAAGTGGAACCCTTCAGATGAGAGTTCACTACCTTCCTGATAAACAGCATTTCCTTGCTCTGTCCTTGCTATGCCCACAAAGCATGGGTTTCACTATTCAAAGTTCTCCACCCAGAATATTGGGTCCTTTGACTTCATTATCACTTGGACTGGGTGTTTATTTCTGTTCAGATCCCTATTCCACCACTGCCTGACATGAAAAGCCAGGTCTCTTTGCTCCCCCTCAAAGCACCAAACGTTTTTTAGTGAAATGCCCTTTCTACTTGCACACTCTATTGCTTATCAGCCTAGTGCAGCTAATTGGAATTCGAGGTACATGCTCTAATTAAAATTAGCAAACAAGATTAATAGACTTCTCTTACTTCTATACAGTGAGACCTAATAAAGCAGCTGATTATAAGTTCATTTTATTTAAGGAGTCCACTTTGCAAAATACGGAGAGGCTTTAATTGACAGTTACCACTAAAATGATCATCAGTGGAATTGGCCCAGGCTCATCCTGAAGGCAGCAGAGCGGATGTAAGAGGAGTTACACCATGGATGAGTGTTGCCATATGCTGCCTCATAAAACTGCAGCACACAACGCTGTGAGTGCTGGTGGACAGGCTTACCCTGCTGCTTATCTCAATTCATAACGAGGAAAAACCTAATCACTCC
>VZUA01077520.1:0-14764 GCA_013401035.1 Horornis vulcanius | reverse complement strand
TTTTTGGGTTCTACTCTGTCCAGAGGTAAGGACAGATTTGATCAGCATGAATTTATGCCTTCCCTGATGTTGCACAAGTATTCTGAGTCTGATGTGAATTTCTAGTACAACCCCCACCTCAAAAATATTGTTAGTCATCATAAAGCAAAATTAGGTGTCAATCTTGGGCAATTTGAAAACCAGGCAAGGGGGTTTTTTTGTCAACTTCGAAACTTTTTTTTTTTTTAAATCAGAAAAGTGATGATGAAGCCAGGCTGTTTCGAGACTGTGACGAAGCAAGTTTCAGAGCTCTGAGTCTTGTCAGAACTGTTTGAACAGCCCTGCACAAATGTTCTGAGAAATCAAACGAGTATTCAGCGACCGATTCTGCACCGCCTGCTCGGCTTACCCAAATGAGCTTTTGGAAAGCCCTTGAAAGGCAGTCTGGCACTTCCTCCCTTTTAACAGCTGAACTGAAATTTCTGAAAACCACAGAAAAACCACCTCCTCTTTTACCAAGCCTTGCCCTGAAGGTTTTTTCCCCCAACCAAAATTATTATGCAGTGCATAGAATTATTGAGTGACTTGCCTTAAATACAAGGATTGTTCTCTTCTGTCTGGGTTTTTACAGGGATACTGAAACCCTGAGCTGCCCCATAGATCACAGCAATCCTTGAATGAGGCACAAAGGAGAGCATTTGTGGTTGTTCTGGGACTTTCAGTCGGTGATGGCTTACCTTGGAGTCAGCACAGAATTATTTATCTTTATTGAACGGGGAGTGTAAGATCACTTTAGCCTAATAGCCTGTTTTAAGATTTAGGTGCTCAGGCTCATCTTCAGGAAGGTCTCTAGGTGTCAATAAGGATTCAAGCCTTTTGCTGTTCTGCCATGCATTAGGGAGAAATCTGGACTTACAACCTCCTTGCAGCCAGTAGGGTTGCCTGGGGAAATTAACCCTTGCAGAATTCAGTCCCAAGTGTGCCATGGGAAAGTGGTCTCCCAAGCACACTTGTAGCCCAACAAAGCATGATGTTATTGCTTCTCCAAATGAATTCAATGGGATGTGAACCCATTTGGCATGCACAGCTGCTCCCTCTGATGGGATGAGCCCCTGGTTTTCTCAAGTGTGGTGCAAGTGCATGTGTGTTTTCTGGTGAGCAGACCTCTCTTTGTCACAGTGATCCCGTACCACATCACCGTCACGACAGGCACCGAGTACGACTCCAGCACCGACAGCCGCGTCTTCATCATCATCATGGGCCCCCAGAAAGTGCAGACTGAGAGGCTGTGGCTGGATCTCCCAGAAGGAAAGGATGAATTTGCAGATGGCTCTGTGGAGAAGTTTTCAGTTTGGGGCCTAGATGTTGGGGAGATCAAGAAAGTGGAGGTATGTTGTGAACGCAGCGCGAGTGCTGGAGGCGTATGAGATACGTGGCCAAAGAAAGCATGTGGTTCTGTTATTCTTAGCAGTGAAGGAAAGGCTCTTGGGTCTAAGAGGAATGCAAACAGGACTGTGCTGGTGAGATTTCTCATGTGTCTGAACCTGTAAATAAGTATGCTTTGCTTTGCCTAAAACCAGGATCCTCGTGAAGCAGAAGATAATTGTGACTTGTGAAGAAGTTACAACATGTCCCAATTTTGTCCCATCTCTGGCACTGCTTTTTCTTACTCAGTCCCTTCTATTGCCAGATGCAGTGAAGCTTCCCAGGATGCAGTTCTTCATGGGTCTTTTTCCTAGTTGATTTTTTTCACTACTTCCAATTGGGTTTCATAAATTGTGAGAAACACATCTTGTATAATTTCCTAGCTAAACATGAAAATTGTTTTCACAGCTTGGAGGACACAGGCTTAGAGAAGAAAATTAATCATAATTTGTGAGTAATGTGCGCAAATAGATTTCGGTACAGGAACCATTTTTTCTGTTATGGCTCAGGGAGACACAATTTGCATGTACTCTCCATCACTGGGCTTAAACTTCACATGAATATTCCAGAGTGTTTGTGTACATCATTCTTGTTTCAGATGGCACTTCCATCTCCTTAAAGCTTGCTCCAGCCCCTCAAGTACTGAAACCCACAGCACCTGAGGACTCCAGGAACCTATTTAATTTTGGTTTTTATCCCTATCCCTCTGTGGAAGTAAACCTACCTGTCGATGTGTGTGCCTGTATAATTGGAAAGAGACAAGAAAGAAAGAGGCATCCTAACTAATAAGAAAATCTTTGCATCAGTATATCCTGCTGTTGCAGCTGAGAGACTGTCACTTGCATTACCTTTTGCTCAAGCAATGAATTCTGACATCTTGAGAAATTTGTGTTTATTATCAAGCCATTTTCTCAAAGTACTCCCAGTGCCTGGTTATTATGAGTATTAGTGGCACTTTCTGTCTAGCCCATCTCGAGGTCAAACTTTTATAGTGAAGCTAGTGTGTCAATCCTTCTCTTCCAGATTGTGCACACATGGCAACAGCCATGGAGTGGGACAGAGGGAGGAAAATTACAGTGTCACCCCTCAGGGTCAGAGAGACAGGAAGAGCAGCCTGAAGAAAGAAATAGAAAGGGATGCTAGAAAAGATACAGTGAATAGGGTAGGGAATGTGTAGAAAATAGAAGAAAGTAGGAGAAGACACTTTGAAACAGGCAGAGGCAAGGCAAAAATTAATTTGAAAAGGAATACAAATGGGAAAGAAGATAAAAGGTTGCAAGTAAAACGCAGAGAGCTGGAAAAAGAAATAACATATATCTTTCAGGCTGGCGATGTTCTTGTGCACTCTTTCACCCCAGTACTCAGTGATCTCACCAGTCTGGTGCCTCACCCCAGCTCACTTTTCCCTTCTGGTTTGTAACTCCCCAGCTCGCAGCTGAAGGAGCCAGCTGCTCCTGGCCTTCTGCCTTCCTTCATGCAGTGCCCTCAGCCTGGAAGGTCCCTTCTTTTGGACCCATGTCCCAGGGATGACATCGACGTGCTCGTCTGCCGTGGTTGCCATGGCATCAGTCCACATTTTCCTTCCAGAAAATTGCAGTGTTCAGGGACATTGCAGAAAATTGCTAGTTATCTACTTGGGGAGAAGTGAGGAACAGCTCGTTCTTGGATCTGGCATTTGTCTGTTTGTGTGGAAGGTGAAAAGTTCTGCGTGTGAGTTACCATGTGAAAATAGCATAGTATGAGGATTAAGTTCCCAAGAGCCCTCTGTATAACCCAGGCAGGAGACTGTACTATTTAGCAGGACTGTGATGCTGTTTCAAGTTTGGTATTATGCTCCTGCTGCAAATATACTCCCCTGAAAGCAGAAACAGTGGAACATGAAGCAATTTGAAGGGGGTCCATTTATTCCTGTCTTGTAAACCTACAGATAAAATATTTACTACTGGTAGGCTTTAATAGGCACTCTGACATGAAAAAAAATAACACAAGTTATTCGGTGTAGACACTTTATGCTGTGTTTTCAAAATAATTTTAATATTTCTTCTCCTAATGAAAGGAAGTGTCTCTGTTCCTAGACTGTTGTTGCAGCAGAGAGACATGGGTATGTCTAGGGGTGTCCTGCATTGGTTTGTTTTCATAAACCTCTTTTGGCTTTCATAAACCTCTTCTGGTTCAGAGCCTTTCTCCACTATGAGCACAGAGGAAAATCAAGGACACACAAATATTGCAAATGCAAGTCCAGTCCCTCAGTGACTAGGGACTTGACCCTTACCTTTCTCTGGTATTCTGTGACCCTTCTTTTTACAAATATTCTCTCAGATTTTTCCTCTGCCACTGTGTTTGGTTTCTATGTGATCCTGAGCTGCTCAGTATAAATTGTGAATCTCAGTCTCAGTGATGTGCAGTCCCTCAAGGACAGTAGGAACAAGTTACAAAGGTTTTCAAACAGCCCAAGTAAGGGTCTACCTGCCTTTGAAATTCTGTCATTCTAACTTAGTTCAAGCATCTCAGCCCAAAACACTTGTTGGGATATTGACGTGCACATCCAGGCTGCACTGCTGGTGTGGCCATGGCTTGGCACTATTCACTATATTGGCATGGTCTGTCTGAAGATTTGCCTGGAATTGAAAGTCAAATCCTGGTGATCTGCTCCTGAAGTCCAGCCATAGGGAAGACTTGGCTGACACTGATTGAATTTGTCCCAGAATTTACATTGTTCTTGAGGTCTTTGGAAATCTGTTTGTGCACAGGCTCCCCAAGGCAGCTGGATGCACAGGTTGTTTCCTGCTGGCTGCCACTGATACCAGAGAAGTTGAAGTTTGCTGTGGAAATATGGCACTTAGCAATATCTTGGAATGAGACTTTGCCCAGGGATATCCCATCCATGGAAGTGCCCAAGGAAAGGTTGATAGGGCTTGGAGCAACCTGGGGTTGTGGAAGGTGTCCCTGCCCAGGGCAGGAGGGTTAGAATGGAATGGGCTTTGAAGTCCTTTCCAGACCAAACAGTTCTATGATTCTATGATGTGAGCAGGTGGGGGAGTGCAATGAACCCAAAATAACAGCAAATTTTATTAGGCTCATGGAGATTTTCCCTCCAGCTGCTTTGTCACTGCAGAACCATGGCCCTGAACTCTCCCCACTGCCTCATCCATGCCATCCTGCAACAGAGCTGCACAGAGACTCTGGGCTTGGAGAGGCTCAGCCAAGCTGGCAGAGAGGGAATGGGAAGGCAAGTGTTATATTCCCATTCACCTCACACCCCAGGAATCAGAGGATTAATGCATCCATTGTAGATTCAAATTTCCCTTGTGGTTAAGCTCTAATTTTCTGCAGCTGCACAGACCTTAGTACAGCAATAATACTCCTAATAGCAGTGATGGCTGAGACTGTCAGACAGAAAAGATCACTTGTTTTTTGGGGAAAAAAAATAGATACCACAGATATATCACACTAGATGAATCTGTTATTAAAAATTGCTTTCTGAATCTCCCTAAATATCCTAATAATTTGAAAACAAAAATCAGTGAGGTTTTCGGACTAAGAACCTCATTTTCCTAGAAATGACAGAAACAACACTTTCTCTGTAAATAATGAAGTGCAGGAAGGTCATTTAGGTAGCTCATTGGAATGACTTACCAAGGTTCACACATCAACCTGGATACATAATTTTGCTTCCAAGTCTGCCCTAGGCTGAATTTCCAACCTTCTTTAAGAGGGACACAAGTAGGTTCTTGGAGAAATTTACACTGTCAACATGGTTTTGCTGCTGATATACCTGCAGGAACCCTGGTTCCTGGCAGATTCAGTTCCAGGTGGGCTCTGGCTTTTATACACTCATCCCTGCACACTTGTGCACTGTCTCTGCATTTCTGCAGGACCTCTGCCCCTGCTGCCACCTCTAGAATTCTTCCTTTTTCCACTTAAATTTGTTCAGAAGCTCCTTGTTCATCCATGCAGGCTTGTGGCCACCCTTGTGTGATTTCCTGGTCTCCAGGACAGATCATTCTTGAGGCTGGAGGAGGTGGTCCTTGAAAATCAACCAGCTACAGATGTAAGCTCCATCTGTTGTCTCCTGTACAAAGACAGAGCTTTTGGAGTCTAAGGGAATGGGAAGCAGAGAAGCAGCCTCATACATTTAGTTCACTTATACATGGATTTGTGAGGGAAGTGCTTGTAATAATACATGTGGGTGTTTGCTGAGCTGCATCTTTCCTCCTGGCTATAAAGCTTTGAATAATCACTTCCAAGTGTAGTGACAGAAGTGGAAAGGCTTGTCAAGGTGGAGAAATGTGTCTGCTGCCAACTGCAAATGAGCACATAGAGGGCAACAGCACAGGAGCAGAGTGACAAGAGACTGGACACATTTTCATGTACATCAGTCCAGTCTGCCTTGGGTTCTTTTTTGAGACAGGACTTCCCTCATGCACAGCAGCTGATGACTGAGCTCCCTTGCCCATGGCAAAGGCATTGTTTCATAGCTCCCTCCATTCCCTTGAGGAATGGTTTGTTGTGATGGTGTACACAGACTCTGAGTCCTTCCTTGCAGATGATTGACCCTCATGCAGAGAAACCCCCTTTCCCCAGGAGGTATTTTCTCTCTGGCCCTCACAGGTGGGGCACGATGGAGCCACCCCTGAGAGCTGCTGGCTGATGGAAGAGCTCAGCATCGTCGTGCCCACCAAGGGCGTCATGTACAACTTTGTCTGCAAGTGCTGGCTGGCCAGAGACAAAGGTGATGGTCTCACCTCACGGATCCTCAACATCCTGGATGCAGAATGTGTTAACATTGGCATCAAGGTAGGCACCAGGCTCGCTTTGTGCCTTTGGCTGCTGCAGGGACCTCTGCTGACACAGGTTGTGCACTGGCAGCTCTCAGGCTTTGGCTTTTGCATCTGGCTTGAGCCTTCTCTTTGCTTTCCTTTCCTATGTTATTTTATTAGCAAAAGCTTTTGGTGTGGTTTAGGATCATGGCTGTTTAGAGCACTGCTTAGTGAGGCTGTCTGGATGCAGCCATGGCATGGATGGGAGGGCAGAGCAGGCTGGGCACAGTTCAGCAGCCTGTCCTCACCTTGTCACCCACTGAATCACCTGGTACCACTAGAGTGGGAGCTCCAAGGTAGGATTACTTCCACCTCATCAGATCAGAGCAGTGGAAATATCTTAATGTTTTAATCTCTCTATGACGTGGCTACATATCAAATTTTCCAATAGGGAAGAGGGAGACTAACAACTACTGGGAACTGTTGAAACATGAAAACATTTGTAAGCCTGATCTTTGGTGAGAATAACTGATTAAAGTTGAATCAGTGGTGAATAAAACTCTATAGTATTTTCATTCAAATACATGAATTTCAAAGTAATATCTGCTATGCCATATTTCAAAAAGTACAAATTGGAAAGCTGAGCTATGCTGATTTTGAATGTAAGGTTTGTAGCAGAAATAACAGTCTGGATGAAGGTGACAATAACACTGTGTTTAAGTACCTATGTGGCAATTTAAAATCTCTATAGATGTGCTTCTATTTACAGTCAAGTTACACTTTCATAGTGCATTATTTTTTCTTTAT
This sequence comes from Horornis vulcanius, assembly GCA_013401035.1. Classification (NCBI taxonomy): domain Eukaryota; kingdom Metazoa; phylum Chordata; class Aves; order Passeriformes; family Scotocercidae; genus Horornis; species Horornis vulcanius. The sequence goes on along the minus strand of VZUA01077520.1, from coordinate 7,793 downwards.
GCTGCTCTTGATTCCCAAGCTAAAGATATTCCCCTGAAATCTTTCTTGTTCCCAAAAAATTGGTAACATTTTTAGCATTTGTGAAGGATTCACCAAATCAATGCAGATCTCAGTGGTGGAGTGGAATTGACTTAAGAGGGTATAAAAACCTTCCTCAGACTTAATACCAAGGTTAAAACCAATCTCATAAAAATGCCCCATCTGTCATTTAACCTCCTGGATGAGTTTTCCAAGCTCCTACTGGAGAGCTGGTAGCTTGCCTATAGATTGAAGTGGGAGTTAATGAAGTCTTATGTTCAGTCTTCCTTTAAAAGCACAATCCTGAATATTTATTCTCATAAGCATGCCAAAAATAGACACATCTAAAGACATTTTTTTTCCTATGATGTCAGGCCAGAAACTTGATGGGAGATTTGAAGGAAATCTGGGGAGATGTTTGGGACATGGAACCAGAAATGAGCATTTCACTTTCTGAGCATTCTCCTTATTGAGGGAATTTGGGACTGTTCCCTTGTAAATAGCTGCAGTTAGAAACTGAGTCTTAGAGGCATTTTAGAGCTCAAAGACAACTGAAATGTTTAGCATCATTGGGAAGATTAATACTTTTCTATTTTTTTTTCCTGCTTGGCTTTTGTACAGATGTATGTACCCATTTCAACTTAATTTTCTTCTTGGCTTGATATTACCTCTTTTTGCTTTGAATTGAGTATTTGCTTTCCTTTGCTTTCCCATAGTTGGAGAAATTACTCAATGTCCACCACAGTCATTAGAAGCCTTCAGTGCATTGGTAAAAGAGTTTTTTCTCCTTCCTAGAAAAAATAGGATGCATTGCTAAGATTTAAAATACTTGTGGATGAATATGTGATCAACAGGTTACTCAGGTTCAAACAAATGTGAAAAAATAATTATTTATATTCTGTTATTCCTTTGTACTGTTTATTTATGTGGCAGACAAAATTCAGGCCAATAAAACTAGCCTAGCAGTGCACTATTAGAAATAAGTTTCTAAATTAGAAATCAAGCTGTTTCTTGATATTCTTCCACATCTTAAAGAAGCCTTGGTACCATAGCTATGATCATGAAAGCATCTAAGTGGTCTAGAAGTCTTAAAACGCCTGACAGCCACTGGGACTTGCACATTTTTGACATATTTATTCTGAGTCTTATTGCCCCAGGGGGAAAAGAAGAAAATTAGGCTAGTAAGGTGAAAATTATTTAAAAAAAAAAAATCTTTTCACAAACTGGCCTGCCTTCAGTGCACACAAGATCTAGGAGGACTCTGCAGATGATGCAGCAGTGAGCATCCCCTTGGAGAGCAGGATAGCTGAATATTTGCACCACAGGGAGTGTTCTGCTGTATAAACCTCCAAACTGTTTGTGATATTGGAATAAACATTGACCAGATAAACACTGAACTTTTGGGGGAAACGTTTTGCAGCCAAGAAAAAGAAACAATTGTTCTTCTGGGAGATGCTTTTTTTAAATTAGCAAGAGTTTGGTGCAGCACAGAGCTGGAGTGCTGGAGGTCACCAGGCAGAGAGACACTGGTAGCAGAGGGTTGGAGATCCATCCATTGATGTGATGGTTGTCACTCCTGTGAAGAAGCAGTTTAAAAAATCTTCACCACTGGTGTTTCAATGGGACAAGGGATAATGGGTTTAAACTAAGGGAAGGTTTACTTGGATTAGATAAAAAGGAGAAATTTTGTATACTGAGGGTGATGAGGCCCTGGTTTGGTTTTCTCAGAGCAGCTGTGGCTGCCCCTGGATCCCTGGCAGTGTCCAAGGCCAGGCTGGACAGGGCTTGGAGCAGCCTGGGACAGTGGACGGTGTCCCTGCCCATTGCAGGGGGTAGAACAGGATGAGCTTTAAATACCCCTTTCAACCCAATCCATTCAGTGATTCTTTAATTCAGATATTGTCTCTTTCAAGGCTGAGCAAATCTGTAGAAAAGGTCATAGATGGAAAGTCCTGTAGTAAGTTTTGATGTCCAGCTTTGCCTCTGAAAACAGTAGTGTGGAGAAGAACCAAGCAGCTGTGTTGGAACCTTTTCTGTCAAGGAAGGTCTCCAGGGCAGTGTGTTACCCTGTTCAGCATGGGTTAAGGACAGCTGTTTAAATGAAACCTTTGATTGTTGCCAACCCTCACCAGATCCTCTACGAAGTCACGGTTGTCACTGGAGACATCGAAAGCGGCGGTACCGATGCCAGCATTTTCATGACTGTCTTTGGATCCAATGGGAACACTGAGGAGATGCTGCTGGAAAAAAATGGAGACAGGTACAGAAACTTTTGTCTTTTTCGTTGGTTAAAAGTGGAGTGATGATAGATTTTAATGTCAAGTCAAGAAGCACTCAGGGCTTTGATCATGCTCCCGCTGAAACACAAACATTTACTCCCATTGACATTATAGATTCAGACCTGAGCTCTCTGTGTTTCTGTCAGCAAAGCAAAGGGAAGAAGAGCTCTGTATAGCCAGGGAAACCACCCTTTGTCATTTGTGCAGGTTTTGTTTAACCTGTTCCTCAGTGGCTTTTGAGATTAACATCTTGAACAAAAGCATGAAGTTCTGTGTTGTCTCCAAGAAGAACTGTGCACATTGCCCAGGAGAGCCCTGGGAAATGGATGGGTGGTGGCACAGAGTGCTGCACTGAATGCCCTGATTTTACTAAAAATGGGGAATCTCATGTTTTCTTCGGCAGAAACAGCTAACAGACACTATAACCCTAGCCTGATGCCAGCATTTCCATAAGCCAAAAAACCCAGACACACCACCACTCATCCACTTCCCAATGCTTTTTTGTTCCTTCCTAGCACCTTCCCTAGTACAGAAAGCTTTGGCCTGCTCAAGAATGAGCCATCTTTTAGTGACATCATGCTTAAATTTAATTAATTGACTAGCTCTGCTGTTATTCAGCAAGGCATCTACAGAGCATCAGAAGGGTGGGAGCTTTTTGCCACACAGTTTGAGCTCAGCTTGCTGAGGGAATGCTGCATAACCTAGGATAAGGTGCACCTTGCATGGAGGTGTTTGCTGAGGGAATGTTTTACTTGAAGCTGTTGTAGCAGAGTGGGTGTCTGGACAAACATAGCTAAGACTGAGAGCTTCATGTGTCTAGTTAGTAACAAGCACAAACCTTGTTTGTTTTGAAAAAATGCAGCAGAGGTGCTGCTGACTAAAATATCTGTGAGAAACACAGCTGAGTCATGCAGAAAACCACAGCTCTTGGGGCTGGCTGCTCCCCATCACAGAGGAACACATGGGCCAATACCCCTGGGTATCCAGGGAGTGTGGCCATCAGTGGGACTCCTCTTACAAGACCCTGGGCAAGCCCAAACTGGCCTGTCTTCCACTCATTTAATCCCAACACTCAATCCTAGTAGGCAGGAAAATGATGTTTGGATTCAGAAAAGAAGCAGATTTCACATCTGGGCATGTCAACCAAAAATCTCTAAAGGGGATCAAGACATCTCCAGCCCCTCAGGAGCAGGGTTGGAGTTTTGCTGCAGCTGGGGCAAGCCACAGCCCTGAGCTTTGTGGCCTCTAAAAACAGATCCCAATTTGTCTACATGGGTGGGATGGACGATCTCTGATACAAGAGTGTGAAAATGCAATACAGGAGAATAGAAAAGTCTCTGTGTTATTAGTTGCTTGGGTTATCATCTGAGAGTAGAGGACTTGTGAAAGGTGTTGAAAAATCAGTGAGGCTGTGTAAAGAAGAGGGAGTGTAATGCACAATTCTTATTATGTTAATATCCCCAGGGTGCTGTGCTATTCTGCTGGCACATGTCTGCTGGCTGGAGGTGCCCTGTGTCACACCTCCAGCTGTACAGAGCTCTTGTCATCTCATTAGCACCCTCTGCAGAGGACATTCATGTCCCCAAATTCACATCCTGTCTGTTTCCACGCCACTGCCACCAGTCTTCATCCAGCTGTTAACAGCACAGGCTTTCTTGGCTCTTTTCCACACGGAAATCTCTCCAGCCCTTGCACCAGCAGAGCAGGGATGGGTGAGAGCTGCTGCAACCAAATGGTAAAAAGCACTTCATCTTTATTGGGGCCATCCAGTGCCAATTCACTCACAGCAGCTTAGTGCATTACAAAGAACCGTCTGTCTAACCTGCCACAGATTTAAGGCAATTTTCGCTATATTACACTTATTGCCAAGATCCCTGGGCAATGGAAATATTTATAAGGGCAGGCATGGGTAGGAAAGCTTAATGAAATCCTTTAGATAAATGGTTCAGTGTCCTGAAAAGGGAATAGCAGCAGTCAGCTTGTCTGGCTACTCCTTCCCTTCTCAATTTTTTTTTTCAGGTTTATGTTCATCTTCATATAAATTAGGGATAGCAAAGAGCTTCTGGGTCACCCAGTTTGTCACTTGGGCAATCACTTCCCTCTAGGACTTACCTCTTGGAAGTAGCAGATGAGTATCAGTGTCACAAACTTCAAACAAGACATTTGCTGAAGATAAAGAACATTTTATTTTGCTAGCAGACATTTTAGCTTAGAGTTGCTCAGCCTGGGAAACCTCAGAGTGAGAGATTTCTAGGAAGCTTTGTAGGTAATAGTGATTGTAATAAAAACTGATCATAGGATCACAGGATAATTCAGACTGGAAGGGTCACACCTTTTTGCTAAATAGATGTGGAAATCAATCCAGTCCAGGGACAAAAGTACATTCTATTTCTCAGAGTGAGACAAGCTGCCTCAGTATCTGGTACCACAGAAAGACAAACAAGAAGAAAAAGGAGTTTTTCAAAGAGCAAACATAACCCTTAATAACTAGAAATGGACTGGGACCAAAATGCCCTGTCTAAATGCCTCTGGGAGAGCAGAGGAAGCAATGCCTGGATGAGAACTGAGAGGCTTGAGCCAATCCTTATTACTGACATCTGCAGCTATGCATGCTCAGATAATGGTGTGAGTATAATCACATTCATCCTGCAGGGGGTAATCTGAACAGAGGTTGCTAAAGAAAAAATTTTTTTTCCCCTCCACATTCTGGCACTGCTGTGGAGAGTGTATGCATTGCCAGGAATGAGATATCATCATTATGGATTGTTTCTGTTATGGCAGTGCCCCCACCTTGCAGGGCTCTTCCCAAACCTCTCAGCACATTCAGGTAATTCCCCCGCAGGGAGAACTTTGCATGAGGGAGAAACATCAACAGCAGAGTGGTCACCATGTGCTTGTAGACCCCCTGGATTTAGCTGTCATTCTCCTTAGCAAAGACTAGATTTCCAGCTCCAAGACCACAGCAGGTCTCCAGGTATTTGAGGGAGCAGACTGGAAGATTCACTTGCTTAGAACAGACTAACATTGAGCCTGAAGCAGCACTTCCACTGAGGCAAGGCTTTCCTCCCAACAGCAGTGATGCCAGGAGGGAGGGAAGGTGCAGTCCCAGCCAATGTAATCTTCTTTGGGAAGCACATGTTGCTGTTTTTTTCCCTTCTCCTGCATTCTGCTGATTGCTATGGATGAGCAGCCCCTGCACATCCCCGTGCCTGTACAAAGCAGCCACACACCAGGGAAGGTCTTTCACACAAGCTTACACAGACCCACCCCGGTTCTTACCAGAGGCAGAGACAGTTTGCAAATCCAAATCCCCCAATTTCATCAGGTTGGTTTTGTCTCCATTCTAACACAGTTTGCCTGTGCTTACTAAACTTGGGCGTTGGGCTTCAATCCCGGTGCCGCGTTCAGCTGAGCTGCAGCAGCTGCCTCCCTCCACAGCAAACACAAAGTTTTGTGCTGCACCTCAGGGGAAGGAGATGAGGCAAAATTATTTTGCCTTCTAGCTGTAAGAAGCCAAGGACAGGCAAGTGGGCAGCTGCCAGGAGGGAGGCGATGTGCAGGAGCCTGACTGTGAGTCTCTATTGTTCCGGTTGCAAACAGAACAGCAGTGTATGCTAGAGGCTGCCTGGAGCAGCTCCAGGTGGGCTGTGTTTTCCAGGGAAGGAGGAATCCCTGTCAAGTCTGCACTGAGGTGTCTTGCCAACAGCACAGTAGCTGGTGATTGCAGCACAGGAAAGCTCAGGTCCAGTAAAGAACACTCATAAACTTTAGATTTGAGGCTGTTGGTGTGGCCAGGGCTGCGGCACGGGACGGAGACGCAGAGAGAGGCTGCAAAAAGAGAGAGAGAAGGGAAAAAAAACCAACCCTTCTTGGTCTTCCAACCCCTGCAGGTTTGAGCGGGGCCAGGAGGACAGTTTCATCATGGAGATTGCCGACATCGCGCCCCTCAGGAAGATGAGGATCCGGACGGACGGGAAGGGGACGCGCCCGCACTGGTTCATGGAGAGGGTAAAGCTCTTGGCACCACGGGTCTCCCACAGCCTGCCTGTCCTGGAGCCTCTCAGCCCCTGGCAAAGAGGAGAAAGGCACTGAGGGACTCGTTTTTTATTAATTTTCTATGTTTTTTCTGTATGGTTTCTCATGGTTTTTCCCTGCAGGAATTGAGTCAAGGAAGAAGAGAGCAGAGGGAAAAGTTTTGTGTTAAGAGCTTTTTTGTTTTGGTTTGGTTTGGGTTTTTTTGTTTTGTTTTGTATTTTTGTTTTGTTGTTGGTTTGGTTTTTTTGGGTTTTTTTTTTGTGGTGGAATCACCATGTCTGGAGTTGTTCAAAAGGCTTGTGGGTATGGCACATTTGTGGGCTATGGTTTAACCATGATCACTGTGGTGCTGGGTTAATGGGTGGACGTGATGATATTGGACATCTTTTCCAACCTAAATGATGCTATGGTTTCACCACAGATTCTGCTGTTAGATCTCACTCTCCTCTGCACGAGCCTTGCTCTGTCACCAGGGCATCTGAAATATTTTCTGGTCCCTGGGTTGTACCCTTAGCCCCTGCAGATCTCTGCCATGTGGGTGTCTGAATCCCTGGGAGGGTGGATGTTTGTCTGCCAGACAGAGACACCCTGGGACAGGTGGGACATTTCCAAACAATCCATCCATTCAGCTGGGTCATCCCATCTCTCCTCTTCCCTTTTCCTCTAGCACATATATTTACTTCTTTTCTTGTCCATACAAGTAAGGTGTCATTTTTACCTTGCATTTTGAATGGAGCATGCAAATTGATGTTACTTTTCCCTGGTGACTTACCTTGTTGCCTTTTGATAAAGTTGCCTTTATCCTTGCTGCCAAACCACCAGCTCCTTGTAAGGATCACCTCAATCTGGGCAGTCAAAAGTAGTTTGCTTGTTGTGGATCCCTATAATTATATTTCTGAGGCAGAGGGGGAATGTTGTGCTGATTGCAGACCACCAGAAGTCATTAATGGAGAAACACATTTTCCTTCACCACGCTTTTCCTGGAGTTGACATCCTGCTGGATTTCTGTATCTTGACCTTTTTATGAGAACAGTTTAAGACCTAGTAGCTTAACCATGGTCAGAGGGAACACTGCATGATTTTTAAATTGGATTCTTTATCCTTTTTGACTAATTTACAGCAGTCTTTTTCACATAGATATTGTGTTTCTAAACACTGATCCTACACAGCCACCAGTTTTCAGTGGAATGATGGACTCCTCTTCACTGTCAGAAGAATTTCTGTGCTGCAGTACCATTTTTACTTCAACATTTCCGCTTCTAAATTTTTTCTCAGCAGCTGGGAAAAGAGGGGAACCGAAAGAGGTGGAATTCAGACTGGATATTAGGAATAAATTATTTACTGTGATGGTGGCAAAACACTGGCACAGGCTGCCCAGTGAGATTGTGGCTGCCCTGTCCCTAGAATTGTCCATGGCCAGGTTGGATGGGGCTAGGAGCATCCTGGAATAGTGGAAGGTGT
>VZUA01077515.1:1639-16327 GCA_013401035.1 Horornis vulcanius | reverse complement strand
ACGGCGCCTTTTGCTTTTGAAATAAGGGATTATTCTCAGTGTACAATGCGACTCGGTGTAAGAATGCAGTTTGTTAGATTTATGTGCTTAAAAATCATGCATAGCTTGAAACAGTGTTTTCCAATAGATGGCAGAATTGTTGCTGTTGCTATCTGCTCTGAAGAATACTGGAAATGTTCACTGCTTTCTGAAAGTCTAAAGTGTTTGTTACTCTTCTGTGTTTATGTGAAGGTGTGCTTTCTTTACCCGGGTCAAACCAGTGTGAATTTTTTCTTCAGCTGCAATGGCTGCAGCAGCGTAAGCTGAGCACTTCTTGATTAGGAATCAGGCCATTGACTTTGCTGAGCGTATAACCCACTTTGACAGACATTTGTGCGCAGTGTTTTCTGGAAGAGTCATTACCTGCAGTGCCTCACTTGATTTTTACTTCAAAGTGCACAGAAATGTAGAACTTCTAGATTTCAGTTGACGGGTAGGTGATTTTCAATTAATTTGGTGACTTTATGGAGGTCATTTAAGAGGTGGCTGGAAGTGTTAAAATGAGAAGGGTGAGGAAAGCCTTTAATCAATAATTGACCTTCAGAGAAAGGGAAATACCGAAAAGTTCAAAGTCTCTGTGGAATTATGCCTTATCACTGTTTCTCCAGTTGAGTCTAAACTTTCTGAAATGAAGTTTGGTTTCCCATGCACTCATGAATTTCTGTGGTGGCGCTTTTTCTTTAATGGTATTTCTGCTTTCTGTACAATGGAAAACTATTTACTTCCAATCTTTTGCTCCTTAAATTCTTTGACGCAGTTTGGCCATTTGCATTCTGCCTCTATGGGACTACATATAATAGAAAATCTGCTTGCAAAATTGTCATCTCTAAGTATGATTTGTTTAATTTGATGCAAATTAGTTTTATTCATCAGTTTTTTACTTACTGCCCTTTCCTGTTTGGAAGAAATGAGTAGTTCATCAGAAATTGAAAACTGGGCATTATCTACTTAAAGATACCTTAAAACCATACAGATTTGGTTTATAAAAGATGAGGTGTATGGAAGATTGATGCAAGTTGAGTTGGGGCTTTTCACCAGCTTTAGTCTTGACAAAAGCCACATTTCTTCTCATAATAAAAAAGTAGTATAGTTGTAAAGAAAGTTAACTATATTGATTCACAAAAGTGAATAGCAAATAAGTGTTTTGAAGAATCTAGGTATGTGTTATTAAGTGTCCACTGTCTGTGACATAACCAATAGCTATCAGATGTTTTGCTGTTAAATGTGATGGGTAAGTCAGAGATATCCTTGAACTAATGGTGACAGAGTGCCTCCTGTGCATCTGCATGTTTGTCGAGGTTCCAGTAGCAAGTCCCAGTCTGTGGTTCGCCATTTGTACAAAGAGACATAACTTCATTTTCTCTTGCTTATTGGCAGTTCTTAATTTGAGATTTAGGTGATGCATGAAGTGTCTGATTGGTTGTAATTTTGGTATTTACTCAAGATTCAGCTAGTCATGACAGACAGATGTTTGTATCTCAAAGGTGGTGCCTTTCTCTCAATTTGAGAATGTCTGAAGCAAAGCCAGTATTAATGCATTACTCTGAAATACTTGGTGCTGTTGACAATGAACATTTAATATGGCCTCAATCATATAACTTCAGGATCTTTGGAATTGCCTTGCTGTTTTTGACCAAGGAAGTATTCAGGCATAACTGGAAGATGATTAGCAACTCTTTGCCGTTTATTTTGTGAAACATGGTGTTAATAAATAAAAAAAAAGCGTAAATGTACTTTTTATAGGCATGCATACCAACAGCTCTGCTAGTTGTTACGCATATGTTGCAATAATAAATCTTGAACCTCATTGCATATTGCTTTGCTGAGAAGGCTGTAGCTTTTAAACAATACTTTACAGAGCAGTGATTTTTTTTTTTTTCAGCAGGCCTTGGTAAGTAGTGTTTTGTGTTTAGAAATTAAACGATATAGTAATATATCACTCAAGAAGAATTAACATCTCTGCTTATGTTTGGGGTATCTGGTAATTTTTTGAAGTATGTATTTAGTGGAGCATTTTGATTTACTGAAACTCTTACCTTTCTCTGAAGCAAATTATGTTTTATCTGTTTCCTGTTCATCCAGTGCCTCGCGTTCCATGATATTTCGCCCCAAGCTCCAACACATTTCTTAGTGATTCCTAAGAAGCCAATTGTCAGATTGTCTGAAGCAGAAGATTCTGATGAATCTGTAAGTACCCTAAAGGTTTTCTGTACACCAAACTGTGCTTCTCAGTACTCCAAAATGTACAAGGCTGCCCCCTTTTTCCTCTTGACATTTTAAAGAGGCAAAGTAGTTTTCTGATACTAGAATCCTTGTCCTCTAGCTTAAAAAGATAATGGAGTTAAGGTTTTCCAGTAACATTAGATGGAGAAAGCAAAATATATGTGTGTGTATTTTCCATGGAAAATGAATTGGTATTTGTTATCTCATAATCCTGATGTCTGTTTTCACTGTTTGCATGCAATAGTACTTACTCTAATATGGGCTTGGGGGTTTTTAGCAGGTCAGAGGTGAAGAAAAGGGATGTTAGCTGAGAGATGCTGAATATTTCATTTGTAACTAAAAACATCAAGCTCAAAGATTTTGTAAACTTTACATGGTAAGATAAAGTTTCTTTTCCACCAGAATGATACATGTTGTTGGAAGAAGTAGTGTGGGCTTTAACCACAAAGTAAATTTAGCTTCACTTTTGCAGTCTGTTACAGCCTGGCTTGAAAAAAATCAATAGTTCTATTTTCCCCCTATATTATGCATAGCCAGTCTTTATAGTTTTTCTTGGAAAGTGTCAGTTGCAGGCAGACAACAATTTGAAGAGCAGTGGCTGAATTTCTGAGAATTAACTTACTGGCTTATTGGTTTTCTGCTCTTATTCCTTCCCTTCCTGCCCTTTCCCCTTTTTTGTGTGTTTTGTGTTTGTTGTTTTTTTCTTTTTTTTTTTTTTTTTCTTTCTTCTCCAGCTTCTCGGGCATTTAATGATTGTTGGCAAGAAGTGTGCTGCTAACCTGGGCCTGACCAATGGATTCCGGATGGTTGTGAATGAAGGGCCTGAGGGTGGGCAGTCTGTCTATCATGTACATCTCCATGTTCTGGGTGGTCGCCAGCTGGGCTGGCCTCCCGGCTAATATCTGTACACCACAGGAGTTAACTGCATGCATACGAGTTACCACCAAATAGATTTCATATCTTGTCCATCAATCTAGCCACTGTTAGTGTATTTTTTTTTTTTAATGTGTGTCTGCAGAGGGTAATAAATGCTCTGAACAACATTCGCACAATAAAGATTAAGCATGTGGGAATTGTCTCTGTGTGTGGTGTGCCTTACTGTTGGAAACTCTTCTGAAGCTAAAATTATGTCCTTTGGAGTTTAAAGTAAAAAACATGTTTTGGTCTGCTAACAAGTCTTCTGTAGGTACTGATTTGCCAAGGCATTCAAAACTTAAAGGTGCAACCACTTATCAGACTTTCATGTCTTCTGGGAAGAAATCCTCTAAGCTTTTTGAATATAGTATGAAAATATTTGTAAAGCCAGAGTAGGCTGCTGCTGAAACCTAAAAAGTGAAATTCTAAACCTGCGTTGCACAGGCTGTGTCAGTACAGTGCAGTATGTTGGGAACAGACATTCTAAGGCTTCATTTTTCCAATGAGAATGGGTGAAACAATAGTCTCAATGGCAGCTGCTATAGTTCTGTAGCACACATATATGCTTTTAGATTCCAGACTTTAGTGAGCAAATCTTCTCTTTCAGTTAATAGTACATTCTCTGTGTTGCCGCATACAGTTGTTCATGCAACACAATCGTCAGATCTCCAAGACAATAAATCTTCTTGAAGTTAGGGTTCACACGTGTCTGCCAAACACACAGTTTTGTCTGCTAGTGTAAATATAGAACAACTGTTCTTTCTATTAAAATTAAGTCACAACTAACTAGTTTTTATGATGAAAGATACCTAAAAGCCTCAGATACCTTTTTAAAAGCTGGTTACTTGTAAGCATCAAAAGTGTTAAAGAAATGTGGGGGTGTGTGTAAAGAGTGTACAGGTAAAAGCAGTGAATTGCATTTTCTGTTTAGATAAAACTTGCAAGTTTGGTAAACCCATTTGAGTTCATTCAACCAGAAAATACTCTGTAAGTATTTCAGAATGTTCTGAGCTTGCAGAGTTTTACCCTAAGACAAGACTTAGAACAGAAAAGTCAGCTAGTGCTTCTGAAGGCCTGTAGTTGATTTAGGAATAAACATGTGGTTCTGTAGTCATAGCATAATGGCTCTTCTCCTGTATAACTTGCATAGAAATGAAGAAGAAAACCACACAATCCCCAGAGGTACAGCATCCCTGAACAGAAGCTGAATGCAGAAGCTGAATGCATATCACAGGAATGAAGTATTATTGGCAGACACAGGGGGGCTATGGTAAAGGTTTGTGGCTGGCAAACTGGCAATCAGAACAAGTTCAAGGAAGGCCCTTAAGGATAGGGAGATGAACGGTTGGCATCCAAGTGTGGAAAAGGGCATCTGATGTATGTGTACTACTTTGACTTCCCTAATTTCTGTTGGATGTGTGTCCTTACCCACACTGGCATATGTGATTTGAAGCATGGCTGGTTAAGTTGTCACTGCTGTACCCTGTATGAAAGTAACCCAGTAAACCTGTTGCTTTCCTTGGAATCTTGGAGATGTACTTGCTGATATATGTGCTTTGCTAAGAAGACTTCCAAGTGAGGGCAGAGCCATGAATCTTGCAAAGCTAGCCATGAGGCCAGCTTGCTAACCAATTTAATTGTGCTTAAGTTTCTGATGAGTACCTTTTGGATTGATGCTCAAATGATGAGTAGTTCTGAGACCTGTCAGACAATGTTATATTCAATGTGGGAAAAACAAAATTGAAGGAAAACTTTTCCCTAATTTGTGCCTGTAGGAAGTGGGAAAACTGGACATTAGTTGACCTCTTCTACTGCTCAAAACCCCTTGCCAGTTTGTTGCTAAAAGTCAGACCAGCCTCCTTGTCAGCAGTTTTCTGCTGCTTGCATTGCTTTTACTCCTGTGGCGAGGTGATGACTTCAGTACAGCTGCTCTGTCATGTGATTTCCAAGGGCACTAGCAAGGTGAGATGTGTTAACTGCATCACAGGAAGACAGCAAACTTCATCTCATTGAAAACCAGGGCAATGGATGTAAGGAAGTAGAGTTATACTACATATCCTTTTACTCTACATTAGTGATAGATCTGAAACACCCAGTGGAAGATCTTGGTCTCTTAGGTAGTCTAACGTTGAATGAAAAGCCTATGAACAATCCAAGGATTTCACCTTTATATAATCTTCATGGGCTGAAGATAGAAACAATTTATCTGAATGAAGTACAGGCTGATGTATAATATGTATCCACTTAATGGAATGATTGAGTTGGGCAACATCTGTCCTTCATCTCTGTCAACTGGAGGTATCAGGAAGTTGTACCAGTTTATTGGAGACAGGAGTGGAGTACAGCGTGTTTGGAAGCATCAGGGAATTTTAATGTAGCTTGTCGTTTCAGGAAGTCTGCATTATTACTGTAAGCTGTAGTGGTCTCTTTGTGTCTGATCTTCCAGATAATACCACTGTTACATCCATCACTAAATCAGAGACAACCTGGCTGACAGAGTTACACTGCGAGTGTGAAATTTATGTCACTTTTTAAAATGTCAGATACTGAGTTTGAAGTAACACTTCCTAGGTATGAAAATTTTCATTCTTTTGGGTCTTGTGCCAATCTGTTCTCATGGACCCATAGAGTTCTTGACAATGACTGTTATAATTGCAGGTTTGGACAAGTCATCCTGACTGAGGCTGCTCATCTTATTTGACTGAGGCTGAGCTCTCTTATTTTTGCATGTTTGCTGTTCTCTTGTGTGTCAGAACTCATTTTTGTGGACCACACTCCATTTTTGTGGAATTTCTTTCGGGAGTGGTGTGTTCATATTTTATTTGGTTATGTTTGTATTTGCTGTGGATTTAAATACAAAGTTTTCTGTCTTGATTTATTTTTTGCTCCAGTTAATGGGAGGAAAAACAGCCATTGCAACAATTTCTTTTGCTTCTTAACAGATAGGAAATATCTGGTAAACTAGGCAAAATTTTGTCTTGTTTTATTGTCATTTCCAGTTAATAATTTCTTTACTTTTGAGAAACTGTATGTACTTCAGCTTGTTCACAGCTGAGCTTGAAAGAACTGGGGGAAAATTAAAACCTAGGCTAATGTGTTGGGCAGAGCTGTTTGCCAGTTTTGGCCATTAGGTATGTGCCCTATACCTATCTTTCATCAAGGATTTCAGGAGGAAATAGAGTTTTTCGTTGGACTGTGATGTGGTTACACATAACACTTGGGTAGTTACAGGGCTGCCAGGTAGGAAAAAAAAACTTGAATCTGAGTCTAAAATTCAGTCTTTTAGGTAGAAGTTGAAGAGGGAGTGGTGATTTAAGGAGAAGTCACTGCTTTAGTAACTAGGTTAGGACCATGGCTCTTTGGTGATAGGAAAGTTGGGAGATAACTCCTTTTCAGTGCAAAGCTTCAAGACAGCAATTTGTCCTTAGAAGATCTTGAGAGAAAAAAAATCTAGAGATTCCAGAAGAAAGAGGCCATCTCTTCTCTACTTGTGCTAAAAGTGAAAAAGAATCAGCAATTCTGCGTGCAAAGGATAAAAACCGTAAGTATTTGCCAGTGGGGGTGTTTGTATGTTGGAAACCCAGCAACACCTATGAACATTGCTGTACACGATAGTCTTGGAAGTAATTTCCAATCTTGATGGTTCTGTAATTCTGATATGTTACATAGTAGATGTGAACATGGTTAATTTGGTCTTGGTAAACTTGCTCAAAACACAGTCTCACTGGAAAGAAAGCTTTTAGGATGTGAAGGGTAAAGGGACAGAAACTGAGGCTGGAGCTATAGCTGCTGACCCCTTTTTTGTGAAGGATTTGTACTGTTGGTTTGGCTGGAAGTCAAGGACCAGTCAAGTCTCTTACAACTGACTTTGGTATCAGAGAAGACAGTTGAGAATAGTTATATTCCAAATCAATGATGGTAGCTATACTTCTGTCAGATTTTCATAGAGCACAATCAGAATACCCTGAGTTCAAAGGGACCCATCAGGATCATGGACTTCCGGTGCTATGCAGGACACACCGACAATCACCCCATGTGCCTGAGAGCATTGTGCAAATGCTTCTTGAACTAGACAGGCTTGGTGAAAGACAGCCTTTTCCAGTGCCCAGCCACCCTCTTGGTGAAAGACCTTTTCCTGGTATCCAACCTAAATCTTTCCTGATTGAACTTCATGCCAAATCCTCAGGACCAGTCACTGGTCATGAGATCGTTCCCTACCCTTCTGTTTTGCCCTGTGTGGATGTTGAAGACCTCAGTGAGGTCTCCCCTCAATCTCTTCCAGGCTGAATAGACCGAGTGACCTCAGCTGCTCCTCATATGGCTTTCTTTCCAGACATTTCACCTCCCTTTGTGGCCCTGCTTTGGATGCACTCGAACAGCTTCATGTCTTTTTCGTATTGTGGCACTCAAAACAACCCTCAGCACTCAAGGTGAGGCTGTGCCAGTGCACAGCAGAGCACAATAGATCTTGCCTGGCTGGTGATGCTGTGCCTGATGCACCCAGGACAGGGTTGGCCCTCCTGACTGCCAGGGCACTGCTAACTTGTGTTCTACTTGCCCTTGCCCAGGACCCCCAGGTCCCTTTGTGCAGGGCTGCTCTCCAGCCTCTTGTTCCGAGGTTTCTCCTTATACCCAGGATTGCCCCATCCCAGATGCAGAATATGGACCTTGCCGTTGTAAAACTTCATATGATTGCTGATTGCCCAGCCCTTTGATTTGTCAAGGTGTCTCTGCAGGACCTCTCTCTCTGTANTTGTGCAGGGCTGCTCTCCAGCCTCTTGTTCCGAGGTTTCTCCTTATACCCAGGATTGCCCCATCCCAGATGCAGAATATGGACCTTGCCGTTGTAAAACTTCATATGATTGCTGATTGCCCAGCCCTTTGATTTGTCAAGGTGTCTCTGCAGGACCTCTCTCTCTGTACTTGAGGGAGTTGACAGCTCCTCCCAATTTTGTGTCATTTGGAAACTTAAAATTCCTTTGAGTCCTATGTCTGAGACATTTATTAAGATGTTGATGAGAAGTGGGGCTATTGAATTTTGTAAATATAAAAATTATTACTGTGAAGAAGATAATAAAATTTCTAGAAACTTAGTACTAATGTTTGAAAGACGGAAACTATATGTGGAAAATTCCTATCTTCTGTATCATAGATGAGAAGGAGACCATTCTGCTTTGCTTGTGGCTTATATTTTGTAGAAAGCTCTAAAGGGCCCCAGAGTTGTATCCTCTTGCAAAATAGGAACAGGTGTCTCAGTTCATTAGTGAAACACACATCTGCTTCATGCACTTTTTCTTCTCTGAGAGTGCCAGTCTTTAAGTGCTGTTTAACATAAGGAGGTATGATCAGTATTTTAGACAATGTCATCTAGCACTTTCTGAGGCATCTTGTTGGACCCACAGTCTCCTACAAGGTCATTTATCCTTGCAGAGTAGGGATACTACTTTATATCCCTATGCTTCTGTTTTATTCTTATAGTAAGATCTAAACTACAGTGTGTGGCATGTGTGGAATAGCAATTCCAGAAGCACAATTTTAGGAAGAAAATATTTGTGGGGAAAATGAGAAGGAGATGTTATAGGAAAAATACTCCTTTTTCTGCATGACACTGTATATTCCTGGTGTTTCTCTCTCTGGGCACTTTGCTAAGTGCTTAGGTGTAGGAATCTGGAAGTGAAGTTGTGTATCTCCCGAGAATGGTTGCTCCTCCATAGTTTTGCTGCATGCTAGGTAGGGTCTCCCCCCCATCAAATAACTTGTTGGCAAGTCAGGGGAAGCTCAGTGCTTTGATTTGCATCAGAGCTTATCCACCTGTCCATAGCATTTCTTTGCTCTTGCACAGAGGTGAGGTTCCAATGAGCTATGGTGACAAACCTAACGTCACAATACTTGCATAGGTCTTCCTTTCCTGTTGTCTGTTGATTGGAATGCCTTCAGTGATTAAGTTCCAAGTTGTATTGCTACTTATTAATAATATTAGTTCTATTTTCTTAATGATATTTTCTGGAAAAAGATTTAACTCGATTTAATTTTTAGTCCAAAAGCTATATCCCATGAATTGTGTCTGGATCTCAGTTTAGTTAGAACCATGATTTATGCTTGATGGAATTAATCAGCTCATTACTGCCTTTTTTGTAGTAAGAATAACCTTGTTTGATTCTTAATATTGTGGGGTTTTCTCTCATTTTGCATCACAGCAGCATCCACAAAATTACTTCTGTTTTTATTCACAGTAGAGAAAAATCATGTATTTGCTTTTCCAGCTGTGACATGACAACATTCAAGTTTTAAATCAGAAGATGTGAAGTAAGCGAGAGTCATGGTACAATTCACTTTCCGCTCTGAGGCACCTTGTTGATTTCGTCTTGGTCCCCCTGGAGATTCTACTTATCATTAAGTCATAAGCTAGCCTCGGGCCTTCCTCTGTTGTTTCTGCACAAACAGAATGGAATTTCATCTTCATGGCCAAACAAGATGCATTGGACTGTATCCAGTGGTTAGGATGCTTATTTATATTCAGTGAAGCTTAGCTTGGAGAAATGTGGAAAATACTGTCACTCTGGTCCCAGAAGATGAGTTGAACACTAATATGACGATCTAACATAATGTTTTGCAGAGGAAGATGGGAACAACAAGAGGGTAGAATTATATTCCTGTATTTGAAGCTCAAGTCCTCTATCTTATAGTAATGGCATTTGGGATAGAATATGGTGACCGTTTTAAGTGCAAAACATAGGATGCTGGGGTAGACATTTTTTAATAATTAGTGTTTTCCTTCAGACATCTTTCCAGAAGAAAAGATTCTGACTGTGTGGTGTGTGTCCTGATCTTATTAACGCAATTGTATGTGATGTCTGAGTTTGTATTTAAGTTATGTGGTAATCAAACTTGCCCTCTTTGAAAAAATACGGGTAAACACAGACCTTTCTGGAGGTAACGAGATAAAATAAACTGGTTCCTTGAACATTTAAGCACTTATGTGTCAAGGGTGGTGTTCTATTTACGGTTTTTGGACATGGGTGAGCTACACATCTTTGTCATCTTTACTATTATTATCTTCAGACTTAAAAGAGGGGCCATGCATGTTGCAGAAACCATTTGTCTAAGTAGAAGAATGTCCTTTTTATTGCAGAGAAATAAAACATGTTTATGAAATTATTTCAAACCTTTACAGCAGCATATTTACCTTTGTAAGAGGTTTTAGCTTAGATTGGTTATGATTATTACTCCTTCATCAGTATGTTAAGAAAGTGTTTCCTGAGTTTATTCATGTATTATTTCTGGAAAAGAGAAAATGTAGCAGGATAATGATCCTTGTCTTTAGAAGAACAGACTTAAACTTCTTGAGTCAGCTTGTGGATGAGATCCCATGAGAGGTAGCTGTGGAGAGGACTAAGACAGCTTTTTGATTGTCAAGTACAGCCTCCTTTGGGGATAGTAACAGCATTTTGAAGTTCATGGACTGAGGGGATGTGTCGAGGTCCACATGGTTGAATGGGCAGCTCTGACTGAACTCAGGTGCAAAAAGCACTTGTATACCAGTGGAAGGGGGGATGGGCTGCATGAAAGAAAGAGAGATTTCTCATGTCATGTAGAAGAGCCAAACTCAGCTGGAACTAGAATTTGCGGTAGGTGAGAAGAGCAGCAAGGGCTGTTTCAGCTGCCTAAGCAGCAAGAGCAGTCTAAGGAACATGTAGACCTGCTGAAAAGATGAGGTGGTAGACCTAGTGACACAGGAAATAAAAAAGGCTGAGTAGCATTTTTGCTCTTTCTTTACTGGTAAGGTCTGCTGTCAGGTCTCCTAAGCCTGTGTGGACAGAAACCAAGTTTGGGTAAACAAAGATTGAGTTAAAGACTTCTTAAACATTCTAGACTTATGGAGAAGGTCGTGGGACTGAGTGAGGTGCATCCAGTGCTCCTAAGGGTTCTGGTCAATGTCACTGTGAAACCTTTCTCTGTGATGTTGATTACGATGCCTGGGTGAACTACATTAGAAGAAGGGACATATCACAGCTAGCCTGAAAAAAGATAAGATGGATTTGGGGAATTTCAAGCCTAGTTGAAGTCTCCAGGGAGATGATCGAGCCAGTCTTCTTGGAAATAATTTCTAGGCCCATCAGGAAAAGGTGATTGGGAAAAGCAAGCACAGTTACCTGTTCAGATTGTGCCTGACCAGTGTTGCCTTATACAATGATGTGATTAACAGTGTGGGTGTGGAGAGAAGAAAATATGTGACACAGCCTCTTTGTATCTGAAGGGGAGAAACATGACTGGATTGGTAGAATTCTGGGTGGGTGGAAAACTGTCTGGACTCATGGGTTCAAAGAGTAGGGGTTTAAATAGTGGCTGGTTAGGCATGACATTCCTCAGGGTTTTAAATCACTAACATTTACTGTCTTCATCAATCACCTAGAAAATGGGATGGAGTACACCCTCAGGACATTCACAGGTGACATGAAATTGGGAACAGGAATGATTGATAAGCTGGAGGTTAGGATTGGTATTCAGAGGCACAAGAGGGTGAAAGAACAGACTGATGGGGACCTTTTGAAGTTCAACAAAGGTGCTGAGCCCTGCACCAGTATCACATAACAGACACAGGGGATTGACTGGCTGCAAAGTTTTCTTGCAAAGCAGAATCTCAGAAGTCTGGTGGACAAAAAGTTGAAAAAAAGTCAGCAGGATTCCCTTTGGAGCCATGAAAGCTAAGCCCACCCTGTGCAGCATTAGGAATGATTTAATTGAGAGAATTGAGCAATTTCCTCAATTCAGCATTTACGAGGTAGTGGCTGGAGTGCCTTGTGCAGGTTGGGCTCAATAGTATGAGAAAGATGCAGACTTACAGGAAGGAGTTTAGTGGTGAGCCACTGAGACAGTTCCTGAAGCACACAATATTCAAAGAGAGTCTGAGAAGTAGTGTTGTTTTGTCTTGAAGAAGGAAAGGCTTGGAGGGGGCTTTATCTTTGCAGCTTTTTCATGGGTGGTTGTAGAGACTTCAGGCTTCTGGACATGCAGAGGGAAAGGGTAAGAATCAATGGGCTGATATTGCAGCAGGTGAAGTTCTGGGTAGGAATATTAGGAAAGATTCACAGTGAGAAAGATTAAATGCTGGAGAAGATTCCTTAGAGAGACTGGAGACTGAAGATGCTCAAAGTTTGATTAGACAAGACTCTGAGCAACATCATCTGCCTTAAATGTTGGCTCTCATCTAAGCAGAACTGTGGACTGAGTCACCAAAGATCCTTTCCAACATTGTTCTCTGGTTTCATTAGCAGCAGCATATACATCTTCTAACAAGAATCAAAATAAAATGGAAAGAAAGCCATAAGGCAAAAAACCCAAACAGTCAAAATTGCAGAACTGAGATTAAAAAAAAAAAAAAAGTGAGGAAGAAGAGTTGTGTTTTAAATCCTGTAATTTTGAAATTTAAATGCAATGAGACTTTATTTGTTTGTATAGAATTTATTACTTATCTTACCCTTCTGTCTTGAGGCAGAGAGAAATGCCATATTAAGCTGCTCATTGATAGCAATTAATTATAAATCAATGTCTTAAAACAATCAGAATATGGAACACATTTCTTGCAAGCACAAAGGAAGAGAACCCAAATAAATGGAGCAAAGGAGAGTTGGAGCTCTTACGCAGTTATGAGCAGATTGGACTTTCTGTATTGAAGGATGCATGATTGTTTCTTGTTTTACAGGATATAAATGATAAAAGAAGCATTGACGATGTGTTCCTACCCGCCCCCCCGCCTTGCAGTCCCCTCGTGGATTGTAGGTATCTTGGGATGTTAGTCAGCCACTGTTAATTCCCATGTGAATTCAGAAAAAACAGATGAATTTGATATTGTATTATTAAACTGTCTGATAGTGCTTACAAACAAAAAGCTGATCTATAGAAGGTCTGAAGTTCAATCCCCAGACTTATGTTTGTATCTTAGTCCTCTTATGTCTTCATAAGAAAAAGTGAAAAATTGTAAAAAAAAAAAAGTGGAAAGTTGTGCTTGTTACATACTTGCCAATATTGTAAATCTTGCTGCAAAGATTTATGAAGTTAATTTGTTTAATTGGTACGGTGATGTAATCAAACAGGAAAAATTATTTTCTGACAACTAGATTTTTCTCTTTTGAAATTATAATACAGGAGAATTGAGGAATTGAAAAAATGACAGTATTTTGTGGGCACAAATGTTTAAAACCATTTTCACGGCGCTGAAAGAAGTGACCAGCAACAGTTAGCTGGCTAATCTAGGCACTTGTGGCCAGACATTAAAATCCTTCCTCTAATCCTTTCCCTAAGCAAAATAAGTTATTGGTGGCTAGCACTACAGTTTTTTGACTTGCTGTGATCAGTCTGAACTTTATGTAGCTCCTATTTGAAAAATGCTGGAATAGATTTAAACAAAATAACTCTAAATTAGGCGTTCACAGGGAAATTTTTTAGTATTTGTTTGTCTTAGACTTAGAGAACATTATCAAATATATCTGATCTGTTTCAAAAATATGACAAAATGGGCCTACAAAACAATAAATTTTAAAAATTTGATCCATTGTAAATGGAACAATAAATAACTGAACAAAATAGAGTAAGAGTCAAAAATTTAATAATTATGAAGTGTAATGGAAACAAAAAAGGTGAATCTCGAAACAGGTAACAGGATAATGGGATGCTGAGAGGAAATTAAGTAAATATGGCTTACTGAACATGACTTCAGGTCAGATACTGAGTATTGCAGTAAGTATATTTTTCATGTGTATTTGATTGAAGTGTTTTTCAAATGCTCTTAACAGTCATTTGCCTTTGTAATTTACACTGTTTTCTGTGGGATCCACATTAAGCCCTTCCTGTAAAAATTCCTTATGCCCTGTCTGGCTACACCAGGGCATACTAAAATGTTAAAATATTAAAATACATAAAAATCATTGCAGTAGCAAGAAATATTGTTTCCCAGTGAAAGGCGTCTTGATTCTAGTGCGCGTTCTGTAACTGCAATGACATGGGCTTTGTAAGCGGCTGCAGTGAGGAGTGCCACACCCCGGTATCCACAGCGAAGCGCCCTTGTCTCTTTGTTACAAGCAGCATGCTGTCTTTGGAGTGAGTGGCAGGATCCTGCCTTGGAACGGCGGGTGAAATTCCCGAGGTGATCGCCGTACGTGTGCTGCCCGGGCGCGGCCACGCGGGGGCAGCCTAGGACCGCTGCTGGGCGGCCGGAGCGGCTGGGCGCTCCCCTTCGGCTGCGCGCTGATCGCCCAAGTTGTAACCACAGAGGAGTGGTACGGGCTTTGGAATGGCTTCTTCGCTGATGTACACTGTTCCTGGTTTGCAGAACAGCATTCGTCACTTCAGCGTGGTTTAAATTGCCTTTTTTCAGTGTTGTAGCTTCTAATTAGCTTGATAGAATCTTAAGAGCTGAGGTGTGTTAGTTTTGGAAAAAAGTCTTGCTGGTGCCCTTGTGTATCATGCATTGGTTGCTCTTGAGAACTCATTACACGCACTCAAAGTTTCTAC